>JAANQP010000482.1:0-40778 GCA_011320165.1 Fusarium protoensiforme | reverse complement strand
CCCTCCCTCGTCTCGTAGCCCCCCCGGTCGCTACTGCCCACCATCCCCGACTCTCCGGCACCTGCCCTGTCTGCCTGCGCGCCCGTTCGTCGGCCTTCCCTACCTATATCTGCCTTTTGGGGTCGGAATAGCTTCATACTTAGTCCTCTCTCCTCTCTCTTCTTCTTCTCTTCTTCCTCACCTCGGTGTTCCCCTCCGTGCTCCGTCGTCCTCGTCCTCGGCCCTGTCGTCGCCGTTGCCGTTGTCTCGCCGTCGTTTGTCGTGGTCCTCTTTGCGCCTGCGTGCCCATCAGCCCGTAGCTTGTCAGCCAGTTAGAGCTCGTCCAATCGTCGCCTTGCCCCGCGACGCTCGACAGCCCCATCCACCCTCCACTCTCCAACTCGTCGATCTATTCTATCATATATCCAATTAGTCCTGCGCTCCCCTCCCGCCGAGTCCAACAAGTCCCCTCCGACATTGTCGATTCTTTGATCCTGATATCGACCCCTCCCAAAATCCGCATCGAACCCTGGTTGCGAGGATCCCTCAAACGACAGCGGGGAGCTTGGACAAATCCCCGAGAGTGATACGGCACTTGTCGACCGCGTGGACGGACCATCTCGGAGGATATCACCTCACCGGGCATCGCCTCGCAGCGCAGACCCCCTCCTCACCGCGACCTCCCACAAACTTCTCGCCAGCCTACTTCCTGCAGCATCCTCTATCCCTCCGCCCACCCGTTCGCCCGTTACCTGTGCCTGTCGCAACCGCTTCAGGACGGCACTCTGTCCACCGCCAGATCTGACAGAGGTCGTCCATGATCTTGTCATCTTCCCGACATCTTCCACCATATAATGGTTCCCGGCGTTATTCAGCCTGATACACCAATGACACCAATGGACGACCCATTCAGCCGCGCGCGCCAGGAAGGCTCGCCTCCCCCGACCCAGGACCCTCTCGCCCTTCTTCGAAGCCTACCCGAACCCCCTCTAGAATGCCAGGTTTGCATTGTCGGCGCAGGTCCCGCCGGCCTGATGCTGGCCGCCAACCTGACCAGATTTGGCATCAACGTTGAGGTTGTCGATGATCGAGCGGACCAGACACCTGTGGGAAGGTAATGCTTAATCCTTGACCTGGCTTTTGCTGGGTAACCACCCCAGAAAGTTCCCAATTGACTTGTATAAACAGAGCCGATGGCTTGCAACCAAAGACGATCGAGACTTTCCGACAGATGCGATTATCAGACACTTTGCTACAACGTGGTGTCCGTGTCTTCGACATTGCCTTCTGGCGCAGTACAGCGGATGAGCCCCTTCACCGACTCGGCCGCGAGGTTCACTACCCGCCTATTATCGATGTCCTCGACCCCTATATTCTTCTTGTTCACCAGGGCATGGTTGAGGGTCTCTTCCTCGAAGACATGAAGAAGCGTGGCAAGGAGGTTCGCCGAAACATGGCTTTCGAGTCGTACAATGCCCCCGACAACATGACGGGACCCCTTCAGGTCAACTGTCGCACCAATGTCACCCAGGATAAGCGATCTGTCCTGACCCAATTCCTGGTCGGCTGTGAGTGATGATGCGTCTTGTCGTGATCGCATGAAAACTGACTTGTCATAGGCGACGGCGCGCACTCCAAGGTTCGCAAGAGCATCCCGGATGTCAAGGCTGTTGGTATGTCGCAGGCCGCCATTTGGGGTGTCCTGGATGGAGAGTTGATTACGGATTTCCCCGATCTCTGGTCCAAGACCCTCGTCTACTCGCAGGAGCATGGATCGATTCTCATTGTCCCCCGAGAGAGAAACATGACTCGATTTTATATCGAGCTCAAGTCAGGCGCCAAGTTTGATCGTCGCGACCTGGGCCAAGAATTCATCATGAAGCGTGCCAAGCAGATCATGGCACCCTTCCAGTTGGAGTGGAAGTATATTGAATGGTTCGGCCGCTACCAGGTCGGTCAGCGAGTTGCCAGCCGGTTCAGTGACGGACACCTGAGGGCATTCCTCGCTGGTGATGCTAGCCACACGCACTCTCCCAAGTCGGCGCAGGGTATGAACACGTCGATGCACGATTCATGGAACCTGTCTTGGAAGCTAAACTTGGCGATTCGCGGCCTGGCTAAGCCAGTTCTGCTTGAGAGTTATGAGGAAGAGCGTCGCAAGATCGCGTTGGATCTGGTCAACTTTGACTACGAGCACGCTAACCAGATCGCCGGTGGAGACGCCATTGCCCTTGCCGAGAACTTCAGAACCAATGTCCGATTCATCTCTGGTATTGGTGCTGAGTATGGTGAAAACGTCATCAACCGACCTGGAGTGGGCAACAACCAGTTTGTCATGGGAGATGTCAAGCCGGGTTGCCTTTTGCCCCCTGCCAAGGTGACTCGCTACATCGATTCGAACCCCGTCGATATCCAGCTTGACATTCCCATGCTGGGTCAGTTCCGCATCTACCTCCTGATGTGGGATGTCCAGCAGTCGGGTCCTTTCCTCGAGACCTTCTGCCGAGCTATTGCTGGTACCGAATCTTTCATCAGCAGGTTATCTGCTGCGGCTAGTGCGTCGTATGCCAACCAACCGCGAAACTCAGCCCCCGAGGATATCTACTACCGGCCAGAGCGATACACCGTCGTCAGCCACCTCTTCACCTTTGCCCTCATCAGTGAGTTGCCCCTATCTTTAGTCTGACTGCTCACCGTGCTAACCCTTACCCAGCAACCATGCCCAAGACAGAAATCGAGATCTCGGACCTCCCCCCTCTCCTGCAGGACAGCCGATGGACCTTCTATCTTGATGACATTCCGGACCAGGACACCCGCGGCTCGCTGTGCACCAACAAGTGGCTCGGCAGCCTTGGACCTGGCGAGGTGGCCATTGTCAACGTGCGCCCCGACGGCTACGTTGGCTCTCTTGGCAGATGGGACTCGGGCGTGGACGACGCTGGTATCGAAGCTGCTCGATGGCTTGACGAGTACTATGACGGATTTATGCAACTCCCAACGCAGTAAGCCCAGAGGGCTATAATGAGTTTATAGACATGAGCAGCTGGAGCCCACGCGACCACTTGCACCTACCTCACCCCCGATTCAAGGACTAGCGACAGCGGACCCCCCTCCGACTCGAGGGAAGAGAACCCCCTCGATGGCGACATCATCTTGTTTGTATATCCGGGAGCACGGAGTTTTCATTTTGTTGTTTTCGTCTTTGATACCGAAATCCCTCGCCTTGCCTACTGAGCTTGGGCTGGCCTCGGCGAAGGAAAAAAAGGGGGGATTGGCTGATCGCCACTCCTAAAACCTAGAAAGAGAAGGGGGAAGAGAAGGCGGCACATTTAAAGAGGGATCATCTGTGTGGAAGATAGAGGAAGAGGGGGGTCAAGGCGAGGACGGTATTATCTGTCTGCTGTCTAAAAAGGGGGATGATGCTACTGAACTAACGACATGTGAGATAGCTAGTAGCTGCTCCTATGCAATTCATTTTATTTGTGATGATCTAACTTGTCCTTGTCGGTTGAGTCGACGTCTTGGCTGTCATCCATGTTACTTTACCTATGTGTAGGTATAGTGCTTGTTCCACCCGTGACGTAGGTATGGTGTTGTCGTCTGGGTAATGTTCTCAATATGTGCCATGCTACATGCACCCCATGATGTCTCCACCATTGCTCTAAAACCGCAGTACGTTAAGATGGCCATCTTTGTCCTCGCCCACCAGCCATCGCTCATCACCATAAATGCGGCCCTTGGCCATTAACCTGTCAAACCTGCCCGAGAAGATTGATACTTGCTCGTCCATTAATGGGCGGTCCTTGCATGAAGGTTTTGGCCACTTATCTGAGAGATAAGGATAGATGCCGGGAGGAAAAGAGACAGTGATGGCTTTGCGGCCAAAGAACTGAGAGGCCTTGAAACGTACGCCCGCGGCAGTGTCATGAGCTTGTGACACGGTGAGGTAGGGGAAGTTTTCATGGCGCCAACACTGGGGCCTACTTGAGCATGAATCATGGGGCGGAATGTGCCCTATCGGTATCTGCCACCTCGCTAGGCCATGCGTCGTATGTCGAGATTGAAGGAAAAAGTGAGCAAAGGAGAAAGGCATGCCTCTATTAGGAGCCTTGCCCAGACACACTTCTTTCCACACCGGGCCAATTCCCGATAAAGGGATACCGGTTGATTGAACACAGTGCCCAACTCCCGAGGATGGGCCTGAATGGGAGCCTACAAGTAAGTCATGGTCGTCCTCGACAAGGTAGACATGGCCGCAGGCCGAGCCAGTGTCATGACCCTGGGTGATTTTGTCGAGTTCCAGGCTCCGTAGACGGGGGGCAAAATTCTGAGACACCCCTAAGTGCTGGAGGGCACTTGTTCGGTGTGTCAATATGCGTCGCGGCTCACTGCGTTCTAGACGCGGGCCTTGCCTTGGAGAACCAATATCCCAGACGATCAGCTCTTCTAAAGGGTTGACAGCGGCGAAAGCTGGATCCGTGGTCGGAATCCAATTGTAGAGTGCGAAGTGTGTGCTGTTATGGGTGCAAAAGAAACGGCCCTCATGGCCCAAGGGCCTGCCCATGCTGAATAGCTGAGACCGGCATCTTGAGGAGAAGACTCGCTTGGAAAGCCGTTTCTCTCGGAGGTTGTTCTTAGCCTTACTGTTTAGCTGTGGCAGTACTGGTTGTTCCATCTTGATGTCAAACGCCTCGATAAAGAAGCGAAATCCTGTCTGGAACTTCGTCACGAAGGCGAACAGCAGAACACCATCACTGACATGAACCCGAATGAGAGATCCACCAGAGAGTCGAAAAGGCACGACACATTCATCACCCGTTTCGATATCCCTAGCCCGGAATTCCAGCAGATCCAGGCTTTCCGAGTTCGGAGCAGGGTAGATGATCAAGCCCTGGTCGGGGGCGCAAGTCCAAAACGGATCCCAATGATGAAAGTCAGCACACGAATTGTGCCCATGTAGGAGTCTGTTCCAAGGCTTCACACCGTGAGAAGCCTGGAGATCCTTTCTTATGACGATCTCGTTTCGTCTCCATGTCTTCCCCTGGCTGAGATGCCAGTAACGGCGCGCCAGCCGTGCGAAGACTGTGGCCCAATCTGTGGTGTCGAGGCCATTGTCTCCTATCTCTGGGCAATTCTCTCCAGTGACCAGACCCCGAAGGATCCTTGCTTCTCGTGCCCGGGGAAAGTAGTCGAGAATCAAGCTCATGCAGAGGGCTTGACTTGTGAGAGCATTTTGTAGTGCCTTTGAGACCCGTCGAGAACGGACAATCTCGTGTGGAGGGATAAGGCAGAATATTTGTAGGAAAAGTGTATATGGAAGATTAACGAGTCTATCGGCCCAAGCTTGTGAACTGCAAGAGGGGGCATTGCTGTGGGAGGAAGAGACGTAGGGCTTGATTTCGCCGTCACTCTCTAAGGAGGAGATGGCGTGAGAATTCCCTAGCTGACCGTTGGTCGCGGCGGGGGAGAGATCTCGAGGGTGATTCGGTTGGTTGTCGCTTGCGAGCGAGGAGGAACCGCGAGAGTTCTGGGTCTGGTTGTTGTTCTCGGGAGACGAGAAACCTGGAGAACCACATAATTTCTTGCCCTTCTTAAGGAAAGAGAGAGCGGAAGAGCGACCCGAGTGAGTGTCCCGCGTGGGTGAAGGGAGTCCTTGAGAATCCTCCAAGCAGCTGGTATTCTCAGATAAAGAGGCAGAGCGAGAGTCGTTGGACTGGACAAGGGTGTGCGTCAAAGAAGAAGAGGAGTCGAAGTCATCCTGACTAGTCTTCTGCGCGTGCAAGGTTTTGTCCTCGGCGGTGGGCTCGCCACTCACGATGCTGATGGAATCACGGCCTTTGCGTGCTGACTTGCGATGTTGATATGGCGGAGAGAAGGCTTTGCATTTTCGCCTGAGCCACGCTTTGAGGGAGCCAAGGTGGAAGGTTTTGGACTTCATGCTCCTCCCCTGAATATGGTCGTTGGCCCTAGGTCTCGTGATTTAGTTGGCGATGCAAGAGAAGAAGGAAGGAGCGAGCAAGAGTAAGAGCGAGGGCAGGAAGCCTAGAAGCCATAAGAACTCTTGGGTCCAGAGTGAATCCCATGCCACTTCCCATAGTCACATCCACGACCCCTGTGAATGAGGCGTTAAACGCCGTCAACCTCGTCTTTGTTCTGTTTGAAGTTGGGGGGAGGGGGGGGGTTTATCGGCACTTTGAACAAACGCTAGTCGACTTGCCCACGCCACGGCTCTTGATCAGGCAAAGGCTGGGCGCATGGGGAAGCCTGTGCTTCATCTGTGCGCTTCTTGTTTGGTTGCTTGCGTTGCATTCTATCCTGGTTATGCTTCCCGCGTTGCAACCGTGCATGCGAAAAGTGTGCGGAGACGCAGGAACCCATGCTTGCTTCAGGCGAGAATGATATGACAAGACACAATGTTGAGCGAGTGCGCGAGTAATGACAATACTTGTGTGCAAATGTGCCGGGAAACTGGCAATCGTTTGATATTCTCAATGGCTCAACTTGAAACCATGATGGAGGCCTACTTTACGCCCCTGTTTGCGGCTAGCAATTATAGTCCTCACTTCCACTTCCACTTCTCATTCATTCATTCATTCTCCTTCTCCTGCTTTTAAACCCATCGCTTAATTTCAAGATCATTCAATTCCATCATCCATCCCTTTTATTGCTGAGTAGGCATGGCCACATCAGCCTTCTTGGCCACCGCATCAGCACTCTGCCACAGAGCAGTCACCGTCTTGAGCTGCGTATAGAAGTTGATACCGGGTCGGCCGTAGAAGGTGTTGGCACCGCCACCAGCAATACTCTTCTTGTTACCAGTGAAGGAGAACATGGGCAGAGGGACCGGGATGGGCACATTGATACCCACCTGGCCAGCGTCGATGCGCTTGCGGAAGGTCTCGCCAGTGGCGCCAGATCGGGTGAAGATGGCAGTGCCGTTGCCGTACTCATTCTTGTTGATCAGATCAATAGCGTCGTCAATGGTGTCGACGTTGAGGCACACAAGGACGGGACCAAAGATCTCCTCCTTGTAGCAGGTCATGTCAGGGGTGACGTTGGAGATGATGGTAGGGCCGACCCAGTTTCCGTTAGGATACTTGCTGGGCTTGTAGCCGCGGCCATCGAGGAGGATAGTGGCACCCTCCTTCTCGGCAGAGGCAATGAGGCTCTCAATGCGCTCCTTGCTCTGGGGAGAGATGACGGGACCGAGGTCGGCACCCTCCTCGAAACCACCGTTGACGTTGAGCTCCCTAGCTCGCTGGGCGACCTCGCTGAGCCACTCCTTGGTCTCGCCAACCATGACGAGAGTGCTCAGAGCCATGCAACGCTGGCCGGCAGCACCAAAGGCAGCACCAACAACACTGTTGATGAAATGGTTCTTGTTGGCGTCAGGAAGGACGGCGGCGTGGTTCTTGGCACCCAGGTTGGCCTGGACACGCTTACCGTTGGCAGAACCGCGGCTGAAGATGTACTCTCCGGCCTTGTTGCCACCAACGAAGCTGACGGCCTTGATGGCGGGCTCATCGAGGATAAAGTCGACGGTGCGGTGGGCGCCGTGAATGATGTTGACGACACCCTCGGGGAAGCCGGCCTTCTGGACAAGCTCGGCAAGGATCATGGCGGCACCAGGGTCGCGCTCAGAGGGCTTGAGAATGAGTGTGTTGCCAGTGATGGTGGAAATGGGGATACACCAAAGAGGAATCATGGCAGGGAAGTCTATATGTATGTTAGCAAATGCCCAATGGAAGTATATGGACTAGGTACTCACTGAAGGGGCAGATAGCAGCCGTAACGCCCAGAGGCTCACGGTAGGTTCGGGTCTCCATATCCTTGGACACCTCGAGGACCTCGCCCTTGAGCAGCTCCGGGGCGGCGATGGCGGACTCGGCGACCTGGAGACCGCGGAGGACGTCGCCCTTGGCGTCGGCAAAGGTCTTGCCCTGCTCGAGGGTGATGCTGGCGGCGAGGCGGTCCCAGTTCTCGCGGATGAGCTGGACGAAGCGGAACATGATCTGCTGGCGCGAGATGACGGTGGTGTTCTTCCAAGACTCAAAGGCCTTCTCGGCGCTGGCGACGGCCGCCTTCATCTCCTCGTCAGTCATCTGGGGGACGCGGGTGACGAGGTTGTTGGTGGCCGGGTCATGCAGCTCTATGAACTTGTCCGTCTTTGACGAGACGAACTCGTTGTTGATGAAGTAGGGGGTGTCGACGGCCTCGAGCTTCTCGTGTGTGGTAGGATAGCTCGTGGGGGTCGAGGCCAGGGCGGCAGTGACGGGCTGGAGCTGCTTGGCCGTGGCGTGTATCCGCCTGGCAGCGACCGACGAGGGACCGTTGGAGGTCATTCTGGAGGTGGCGAGGAGGGAGGATCGAGACGAGGCAGCGGGAGAGGAGCGGCTAGAGGCGCTCATGCCGCGGGAGATGAGGCGACGCATGATGGCGACAGGGAGGGAGGTTGAGGATAGAGAGATGTAAGTGAGAGGAGCAAGAGATTGGGGGGGCCAGAGGAGAAAAGAGGAATAGCAATTGGACTCTTCAATCCGCTAGGAATCAACCTGCAGCTTAGATGGATCGAAAGAATGCACAGGTCATGGGTTCTCGACACCTTTTATACTGGGTAGGTGTGCACCGGTAGCTGTGCCGGTGCGGAGGCGACGCCGTCAATGTGGGATGTGGGGGCCGTACTGTACCTACCATGTGTGTGATAAGCTCTCTCCAGGGCTGGCTCCTTCCCCCTCCAGCTCCAAAACGGCGGCTGCAGAATGTGGGGTAATATCAAGGTTGCCGTGCTGGCCCCGATCTCTGTGCCGATGCCGCCAGTTGCCGTCTATGCCGATGGATCCCCGTACTTGCCTCACCCGGCCTTCGTCCTCCGTCTTCTTGTCCTCTCAATGGCCGAGGTTGGGACTCTCTGGGGCCGGCTGTGAGAACATGGCCAACGCCGAACTAGTGCGAACAGCCTCAACTCCTCCCGTCTCCCTTGGCCTGCCTAATCGGGCAATCCAGCTATCTCCAATAACCTGCCTCATCAAGCCTATTCGCGTTGTCTCCACGAAGGGCAACCGCCTGTCAAGAACTATCACGAGTCAAGAAAGAAAACGTTATCGCGAGAAAGAGATCGCATGTTCCTAGAAGGCGCCAGTGAACCGCTATATGTGTAGACAAGGTTGTTCTCAAATTCTTGCCTATCTAGGTCAATAAGGTGAGACTGACTGGACTACCTAATCTCAAACTACCAACCAAGACAGACAGAACCTAGCTAAACACCATTCAAAACGATAAAAATCAAATGCCTGCGCCGTGCTCTCAAATTCCTTTCGTCATGACCCAAACTCATCAGTAATGACAAGTGGCGAGTCAGGTATAAGTGAAGTAGGTAGCCTCAACAAGGTATCAACAAATTGATACTGCTGTTGCTTCCTTGATGCATGTGAAATCAGGTAACTGATCAAAACTGACACTCCCTCTTACGCATTCCTGTCTCATCTCTTTTCTGTCGCACATTTCTTTTGCTTGTTTTTAGATGTCATTGCCTTCACTCACGACACCTGTCCGCAAAGTTCTATCAATTGTCCCCTACGACTGGCTGCGAGTGGTACGCTTGCTAGCCTCGCCCTTGACCTTCTCAGCACCAGTGGCCGTGGCCTCAGCGGCCTTGTCCTTAACCTCCTTGGCCTTGTCCTTGGCCTTCTCAGCAGTCTTCTGAGCAGCGGGAGACGAGGTGCCAAGGTTCACCAGAGCGGCGAGGAAGGCAACAGAGACGACAAAGATGGCGGCGATGCCACCGGCGACCTCAGGAACGAACTTGATAGCCTGGATGGGGTCATTGGCAGCAATGGCAAGGAAGAGGTCGAGCTTCTCCTTGACGTAGAAGACGGGGTCATCAAGGAACTTGAGGTCGTTGGGAGACTTGGGGTCCTTGTCCTGCTTGGGCTTCTCAGCCTCAAACAGAGCCTTCTCAACGGGGTGCTTGAGCCCGAAGGTCTCCTCAGCGAGCTTGTTGGCGTCCTCAACAGAGTGGCCAATGTAGATGTTGTCGAAGAGGATATCGCTCTGCATGGTCCAGATCTCGAAGCCAATCTATCACTGGTTAGTTACCGCGACAGTGCAGTCAGTCAAGGATAAACTTACAGCTCCCATGGGCTCAAAGTTGGCAGGGGTCTTGTCCTCATAGTAGTCAGGGTTCTTGATCTTGCGGGGAGCCCAGGTTCCCTTGTAGGCAGGGTTCTCGACGTAGGGCGCAGTCCACTTGCCCTTGTAGTCAGGGTTGCGCTTCGTGGGCTTGGTCCAGGGGCCACAGCCAGAGACATCACCACACTTGGGGTTGGGGACAGTGGGGGCGATCCAGTCACCATCCTCCTCATCATCCCAGTCCTCGGGCTTCTCAGCCTCAGGGTCGGGGACGGTGATGGCCTCCTCCTCAAGCCAGTCATCAGGCTTGGTGGCATCCTCGTCAACAATCTCGTAGGGAGCCTCCTCGTCCCAGTCCTCAGGCTTCTTGGCCTCGGGGTCGGGAATGCGAGCCTGGTCAACCCAGTCGTCGGGCTTGGTGTCCTTGGGGTCGTCAACTTCGGCGGGAGGGTTGACGGCGGGGAGGAAGTCCTCAAGAAGGCTGCCAGTCTTGACCTCCTCGTTGTTCTGCTTGATGACGTAGGTGTTGTTGGGGTGGACGACCAGAGTGTAGAGCTCGGTCGTCTTGACGATCTTGGCGGTGGGAGGAGAGCTGAGGTGCTTCTCTTCGTACTCGCCGGTCTTGGGGTTCTTGTGGTTGAAGATGAAGTGGACCTTGTTGGTGTGGCCGCACTTGTCAGGACCAAACATGATCACATAGGGAGTGGTGTTGGCGAACTCCTCCTGGTGAAGAGCCTTGTTGTCTCGGAGGAGCTTCATGTAGGCGCCACCGCACTCGAGGCCGTCTAAAACACATGTCAGCACGCCGCGACCATCGACGGATGGGATTCACGGGGGAATCTTACTCTGAAGCTTAACCTCGTACTGGACCACGAGGGTCTTGCCCTTGTTGTCAATCTTCTTGGGGAACTTGGCCGAGATAGCATGGTGAGCAGCGGGGTTCTTGACGACGAGACCCTTGTCGCCCTCCATTCCCTTGTAGACGATGGGCTCCTCGACGGACCACTCGCCGACGTAGGCCCATTCCTCACCCTCCTTGTCGGAGCCGGCCGTGTCCTTCTTTGCGTGAGAGGGCTTCCATCGCTGGTCCCAGTCGTCGGTGAACTGCTCAAGGAAGTCGGCCTTGATGGTGGTGGGCTACAGAACAGGGTGTCAGCTTCCAATTGATCACAGCACATGCCCATGAGAGCCGTGATGGTTGTCGAAAGCTCCAGGAAGCGCGACCAGGAGGACCTACAGTGAAAGTCGCCATCGTGGGCACAGGAGCAGAAGCCTCGTCAGGCTTGGTCTCCTCAGCGTGGACATTGCCAGCGAGGAGAGCAGCCGAGAGGGCCGCAACAGTGTTAATCTTCATGATGAAAGCGGTGACAAGGTAGCTCCGAGGAAGGACGGGTATTTCCAGACGTCACCAGGCGCGCGGCGCGTGTAAAGCTGGAATTAGACGAGAGGATAGGACACAATGGTAGGAGAGAGACCACGCTCGATGAGGGGATTCCCAGCGCTCGAGGAGAGAAAAGTTCCAAGAGGTTGGAGAAAAAGAAGCCGGGAGGGAGGTGACGAAGAGGTGGCGTCTTTACAAAGAAATGGTGGAGAGCTGTCTGGCGTAGGTTGGAGATGGAGCTTGAGGACACGTAGAAGCTCACTCAGAGCCGCCCTAAATTTCAGGGATCACAGCCACGGCCAGGCGCAGGGCGGGGGGGTACAGTGGCCCGCTAAGCAGGAAGGTGCGGCGTGGAGCGGGTGCCGAACGTGGGCAGGTACCTTGCCTGCGTCTCTTGGGGGCGGGGAACCTGCCTTGGTTCAATGGGAGCCTCGGCGCGGAGGCTTAGTTTGGATGTGAATTTCCCGTAGAAGGCTCGAGAAGATGGGATGGCCGGGCCATTGGTAATATCTTGGTGTTTCGAAAAAAGGCCAGCCTATTCACCGCGCACGTCAATTTCGAGGCTGCAGCGAACAATGGGAGAAGCCTTTTCCAGAATTCTATTGTCATCCAGAGGAACAATCCCGGAAGCTTGCCAACTAGTGAAATGCAGGACAGCACAGGACAGGACCCTTTCTTTATGGAACCACTGCCGCCTGAGCATGATTCGCTGGTGCTGTTGGACTTTGTTCAACTCACTCCCGCACCTGCATTCAAAGCAAATAGTTTCATGAGCGGCTAAACTGCCTATCTGGGAATCGAGCACTTCATCATGCCGCCGGTGACATCAGTGATAAGGGAAAGCCGTTATCCGCGGCAGCAATCATGATGACTTGCTTTGAATTAGTCGGTCCTAATGGAAGCTGGAACTGGACGAGAAGAGAATGGAGGCTTCGTGGCGTCAAGGGTACCGGTACAGGTACATCTGCAGGCCAAGTGTCATTGAAGACAGACATGGAGAGACGTCAACAGACGGCAGCTTGAAAGCTTGCAGCGAGTAAAATGAGACACATCTCGATCTGCCAAAGTTACATGAACATTCTGACCGATATTACAAGACCAGCCTCTCAGCCTTTTCTCAGCCCCCCAAATCAGCTGCAATCACTGTCCGAGGTCTTCATTTCGCTTACACACGTAGTGAGCGCCTCTCTGTCCAAATCGGCAGTCGTGGACCAATCATGTAACAGGGTCCACACAAGTCACAACTTCATTGTTTCATGCACGTCGCGAGAAGGGAATCAATGATTTCAGGTGACGCAGAGCGCCAAAAAGTGGTATTGTATTCATGCCCATGTCACGAGCTTGTATGTGAACGCAAAACGTGTCCCAAATTTGTCCATGAAAAAACGACCACCGGGAGGTCCTCCTCTCATGCTGCCAACATGTTCATGTGATATCAAACTCCATCCATCATTACCGCTCTAGCAAAACCCATTACATCCTTCCAATCAACCAGACACCAAAGGGCTGTCCAATTTACAGAGCAAGGACGGCAGCGAAGAGACCCAGGAGGGAGACGCCACCGGCGAGGGCGGGAGCAGCGTTGTCGGTGGAGGTAGAGGAAGCAGCAGTGCCGGAAGCGGTGCCAGAGGCCTCATCATCGGTAGAGGTCTCGGAAGCATCATCATCGGAGTCGGAAGAACCAGAGGCAGAGGCAGAGGCGGCAGCAGTGGAGTCAGCGTCAGTGGCAGTGGCCTTGGCGCCAGCCTTGCTAGAGGAGTCCTTGTCCTCATCATCATCGTCGCTGCTGCCAGAGGCGGCGGTCTCGCGGGGAGTACCGTCAATGGTCTTCCAGTAGTTGCTGGAAACGCAGTCCTCGACACAGGCAGCGTACTTCTGGGTGTCGGCCTCGCTGCCCTTGCCCTTGTCACACTTGGCAACGCACTCGTTGGTGGCGTTGACCTGCTTCTCGTTGGGAGAGGGGACCTGGTTGGGGGCGTTAGCGGCTTGTAGGTAGCATGTAAAGCTACGGATAACGTACGCTGATGCAGTAAGACTGGCACTTGACATCGCCATCATCGCAAGCGTCAAGGCAGTCGAGCTGGGACTGCTGGGCGGGGGAGATGCCAGAAGTGGTAGTCTGGGCAGAGGCCATGGCAGCGAAGGCGCCGGCAACGAGGACGGAGGTGAAACGCATCTTGATGGATTTGGTTGGGGTTTGGAAATTAGAATTAGTAGTGTAAACAAGAGATAGGTCTCAAGCGAGAGTGTGTGAAGAAGAGTCGAGTTGTCTAACGAACGACGATTGAGTTGACAGCGAAGGTGAGGAGGAAGGGAAACTCAATGGCACGCGACGGGTCTGCGAGGTCCTTATGAAGGGCAGACCACGGCAAAGGGGCCGCAGCCCCAGGCCACCAGAAATGCTCAGAGCCAGGGGAACCCCAAAGTCACAAGTCACAATGTCGCCAAAGTCAACAACAGCTCAGGGTCAAAGCCGCAGCAAGCAGGGGCAGCAGTCGCGCCAAGGCTGGCCTAGTCCATCGGGGATGGAACCCATGTTCTCACATGGGGGGGAGGAGACCCGTGCCGGGGCGCCAGGATTGCAGCCATTGGGTCGTCTCGGTTCAGGATTGTGGATTGCTAGGGGCCCAGTATGATTCGGCCTGATTAAGCCGCTTGCCGCGTCGGGGCGGAGCTGTCTGGGAGGGCTGCTGTTTGGTGTTCGTGCATGATGGTTTGTTGTTGTCTGCTGTATCATATCAATGGGTATTTGCCCGCCCAGGATGGAGGCACTCTCGTGATTCAACCACTGGCAACACGTCCGCCGTGCATCGTGGCACAGTAGCCACCAGGTCATCGAGCCCGAGTACATACAGTACAACTCTGTCGACATGGTCTGCCGATCAACCGTGTTGGGATGTGTCAAGGTGTGTCTGGGGAAGCCCGCCGACCTCAATTTTAAATTTGCAAGCCATGATCCAGCAGACCAGCACTAATTTGCCGTCCCTGGCGGCCCTGGTCTGCGGGCTGCCATGGCCTGACCGGGGGGAAACGGCCACTTGAGCGTCTCGTCCCTGCAATTCCGGCTTCATGCAGATCGAGCAGTTTTTTCTTTCTTTGCCTCGCAGTGATTTTCTCTTCTGTCTCGACATGTCTTGTCGATGATCGAGCAAAAGCCAGCCGTATGATATGGAAGATGTTGGGAGATGACCCACCCAGGGATGATCCTCCACTCCTCCATCCATCATGACCCAGCTTCGCCTCCTTTTTGGCTCGTGTTGCCCGGGCGAGATGGCCACCATCCGGATGGATGCCCAGGCGGCCAGACCTGCTCCCTTTGTCTGGACTCGGGCTGTCTCCCACCACTGAACCCCAAGTTTCCAGCGCTGATATGACGCTCGCCCGTTGTGATGTTTCTGGGCTCGGCGTCTAGTTGCCGGTGCTAGCGTCGGATCTCTCAACGTCGATTGGACTCGAGCCTGTCTCAGGGGGTGGCAGCGAGCTAGACGATAATAGGCCTGGGGGCGACGGTGGAGAGAAGCTGGAATCTCTCTGAGACATCCAAATTGGTCGGGCGATGCTCGAGATTCAACGTAGACAGCAGCACACACACTCGTGAGGCGCAATGCTTTTCATCTGCCCAGCGCCATCGTCGAGACAGAACTCGGGGGTTCTGCGCCATTCCCGGACAGAAGAGTTCCAGAGCCCCCCAAGACATTTATTCTGCTGGCATATGCAGGTGCTCGGCCATGACCAAAGGATGCAGTCAAGCGTCGTCAGTCAACCACGCGCCGTCACCACCCAACAAACTCTCTTGGCTGCCTCAGTGGTCTGTCTCGTCTCGATAGCAAACAATGAATGGATGCACGTCCTGCACAGCACAAGCTTTTCCCGCGACAGGTCGCCGCTGGTGGCGCGTCTGCCGGCGCGTGTCGGAATCTGTGTGGGTGAGAGTGATGGCTCTCTCTGTGCTGTGACCTGTAACGCCGTCTGGTTAGCTGACCATTGGCCTGTCTGCTCGTTGTCGCCTCGCATGAATACGAGCCTAGACCCAGGCTTGCCAGGCCCGCTAGCAAATTCCCCGGCGTCCCCCGTCCCCCCATATCCTTCTCATCAGGGGCCTCTGTGATACCCTAGGCTGGCGCTGCGAGCTGAAAGCGATCCAGCCGATCCAGGGGCGGTTGCTGTGGACGGGTTAATGTCCACCGTTATCAAGAGAGGTTCCAGGGTCTGAGACGCCCAGGCCTCTTCCAAGGCAGTCAGCCTTTCGCCTACCTATTGAAGATTGCTTCCCCGTTGATGACCAGTCATCACGCAAGCGAAAAACCTCCCTGTCAATGGCAGTTGGCCCGCCCTGATCGAGTCACTCAGATGAGATGAGCCTTGGGGACTGGACCGGACCTGGGTTCATGCACCGAGATGATTTCCAACGCCATCCCCGTCGGCAGCTATCAATGCGTGACAGACAGTGTCCATCCAATCCAATGTCATTGGTACCTGAGGCATCCGTTCAATCTCCTTCCGCCTTTCGACCGCTCCTCGGCTCCCCCGTTTCCGCAAAATCCACCTACCATTTCGCTTGTGTCCCGTTCCTATTCATAGCTCACCGTCGCTTTTCCTTGCCACTCCAACGCAATACAACATCAAATATCAAGGCCAAGCAAGGCAGATGCCATGTAGATTACGTAGGGCGGCGACACATGATCCTGGAAGAGAAAACTCTGCTCCTTCCTGGATGCATCTTGGGTAGCCTTTGAGGAGCGTATCCTTGGGCTTCTGAGGTTGCTTCTGGTTCATCCAACGTTGAGGTGCTGGGTGCCCAGTGGCAGCCAGGGAGCGTCCAACGTTGTCGAGCCGTCGTTTCTGATTGTTAAGGTTGGCTCTAGGCTGGGCAGCCATGACCTCACTTCTGGCAGAGCGTGCCTTTCCCACTTCAGATTGGTTAAAAATTCTATTCTCAAGACCCACCATTTCGAAAGGACGGTGACGGGCAATGGCACGGAGCACTCAGCAGCACCTGCCCGGAAACCCGGGTCTCGTCAGCCAGTAGCAGGCCTCTTACCCAGGTCCAAGGCAGGTGCGGCGTCCGATTAAGATTGAACAAACTGCCCATTTCTCATCATTTCGGCGCCAACATCTGCTGCCATCGCATTACTCTCCGCTCAGCATCATCTCATTCTCCCTCCCGTGCATCACAAGCCATCGTCCTGCCGCTGCCGCTACCGTCAGGGCTCCGTATTCCGCCTCAGCCGCTCCGATTGAGATCGGAGCAACGCCCCGGACCAACCTCCAGACCCGGCCAATCTTGGGCCTTTCCGGCACGCCTGGGTTCCGGCGTTTCAAGACGCAATGCCCGAGTTCTACGACGAAGCGGCGGAGCAGCAGCGTCCGACTGGCGATGCCCTCATCACTTCCGAGGACCCCAACCACCCGGCCAACCTGATTCCTTCGCTGTGCGCCAAGTTCTGGACCCTCGGCTGGGTCACGGGAACCGGAGGAGGATGCTCTATTCGAGATGAGTATGTTTTCAGCCCGACACGACAATTTAAATTACCCCGCGACCCCGCCTTAATTTCGTCTCGAGCAAGAGTCTTGTTCAGCTGCAATTAACTCGGACTGTTTGCGAATCATGTGTTGGTTGCTCTTCTCGAGTGAGGAAAGATGTTCTGTTTCAGCTGTGCCCTCGACATGGCTTACTCGAGTGTTGCTGAAGCTCAATTCCTCGCAAGAATTACCTCATGTGCATGATGCTCACAACAATGTCTTAGCGACCTCGTCTACATCGCGCCTTCGGGCGTCCAGAAGGAGCTCATGAAGAACACCGACATCTATGTCATGGCCATCTCTGAGCAGGACCCCAAGCATAACAAGTTGAAGCAGCGCACGTACCTGCGCTCACCCCCCTGCTACAAGCCCTCTCAGTGCACTCCTCTGTTCCTCGCGGCCTTTACCCGCCGGGGTGCTGGCTGCTGCATCCATACTCACTCTCAGTGGGCTGTGCTTGTCACTCTGTTACTCGAGGCCCAGGGCCCTGGAAAGGACCGTGTCTTTGAGATCAACAACATCGAGCAGATCAAGGGCTTTGGGCGTGGAATGAACAGGACTGGTAATCTGGGTTATCATGATACCCTTCGTATTCCCGTGATTGAGAACACTCCTCACGAGGAAGACTTGACCGAGTACCTCGAGGAGGCCATGGACAAGTACCCCGATACATATGCAGTCCTCGTCCGACGTCACGGTGTCTACGTCTGGGGTGACAATGTGCACAAGGCCAAGACCCAGTGTGAGAGGTGAGTTTACAGTTCTCATTACAGGTCGTCTGTTGAATAGATCGGATGACTAACATTTATCCAGTCTCGACTACCTTTTCCAGCTGGCAGTTGAGATGAAGAAGCTCGGTCTTCCATGGGTCAGCGATGTCGCCCAGATCGCTCCCCAGCGAACCTGATTTTGAATCACATGGCGTTTCAACCGCTAAATGCAACCATATACGCCCCTTTCAACGAGGGTCGGTCTCTCGCTTTGTCTCAAATGCAGGTTCTGCTCGAATCTTGATTCTCATCATGGCTGCGATGCTGCTCCCGTCGCACCTCCAGTTACATCTCCAGCAATCCCGCCAATTCCACCACTCTGCGTGCCCACAAAGGCTCGTGGGCGCTTTGAACTGCGAAAGAGACGATGATTGAGGTCGAAGGGGAGCTCCAAGGTTATGGGCTTGACGGGCTTCTTGGGACCAGTGGACGATTTCTCGTCTGGTCCAGCGGGGAGGCAAAAACACATGATGACGGCGGGGGTATGCTTGGAGTCGTTTCGTCTAAAGTGGTTCAAAAGGAGTAAAGGGTCATGAGGTGGAGTTTTCGATCTTTATAGAAACTTGGATGTCGATTATATCACTCCAGTAGAGAGGCCAGGAGCGTTGAATAGAAAAAAATGAAATTATGCACAAAATGTTGCCTAGTACAATTCTTTTAAAGAACGATGGACCAACTTCGAAATATGCCCAGTGGAGTCCATCCTTGATGTACGCCTTGCATCACTCCCCTTGACCACGCGGGAACTGCATTCGTATCCAATCCAGGGTTGCAGAAGGATTCCACAGCCTCAGACGCCCCGTGGATGGTGCCAACAGGCAACAGCTCCAGGCCAACAGTTACCCGGGTGAGGATTGTCATCATGCCATCTCATCGTCTGATCTAGGCAGCTGGGCAGCTGAGCAAAGTTGTTTCCAAGGTGCAGGATATCCTTCCGGTATGTCTTCACCAGCAAAAAATGGTAGACTTGGTATAAGCCGAGTCATTATACACACCAACCAAAGGGTCATGATACTGCTGCGGGCTCCCGGGTATGAGTGAATAGGAAAGTATGTAAAGAGTTGGCTTAGTTGTATTAGCAAAAGGCGAATAATATTAACCCTAGAGCTCGTCTCTAGGCCGTTCTTGTTCTACAACCTCGGGCTCTTCCCACATCCTCTTCTTCGTATTCCGAGCACTGTCGGCATCTCCCTCTTCAGTGATATTATCCTGCTCGTTGGCTTTCTCGATAACGTTCAGGATCTTGTCCACCTCCTCCAGCACCTCCGCCTCCTTCTCGGTGCCTACTTGGACAGTGGGCAAATCCTCCGCGGGCAGACCCTCCACGGGGACCCCCTGGCTCACATCTCCGACCTCGTCCACCTTGGCGGCGCCGGACCCCGCGCGCATCACCGCGCCGCCGGCCGTGGTTCCCACCCCGAACAAGACTCGGAGGGGCAGCCACACGAGCCACCACAGCGGCCCGTACAGTATCCTCCGGAAGAACAGCCAGCAAAACGTCGTGAGGAGCATGTAAACGGCCGTCTGCAGGTACCACGTGTCCGACTTTTGCGACTGCACCAGCGTGCCCAGCAGACTCCGCGAATTCGCCAGCATCGTGTCCAGCGAGCTGTACGACTCGTTGAGCTCCTTCAGCGCCGCCGAAGACTCGGTGAGTGTCTGGTGCGCAAACTCGCTGCGCGCCAGCTCCGCCTGGATAATGTCGTGCGTGCGCCGCAGGGCGTTGGTCACGTTGGCGCTCGCCCCGACCGCCTCCCGGTCCTCCCCTGAGAGGCTGGACGACTGGTGCTGCTGTTGGACCGCGTGGTGTTGGCGCGCAGGGCGGATGGCGGCCGAGGGCTTTTCGTCGTCTGGGTGCAGGGAGCCGGCTTCTGAAGTGGGCTGCGATAATGAAGTAACCATGAGCTCGCGCTCAAGCCTTTGCGCGTGCAAGAGGCTCTGCTTTGCGGATAGTCGTGCCTTGCGGAAGGATAAACGGCAGCTATAGATTGTCAGTCGGGCGATATCCAAGAATCTCTCACCCCCCATCATCATGAGCCCGTACCTCGCAAGCTCCTTTCCAATCTTTTCCACCCCTTCCCTCAACCTCTCCCTATCATGCTCGGCCGCACGAACAAACTCGACCTCTTCATGCAGGATCTCATACTCCTCCTCCCCATCCCGCAGCGTGCCCGCGATCTCGGTGCTGAGCTCCCCGCTGACGCTGTTCTCCTCGTCGGTGGCCAGGGGCACGGAGCCAGGCTGGAACTTGAGGGTTGCGAGACGGTCGATGAGCTCCTTGAGCTGGGTGGTGGTCTCCTGCAGAGCCGTTAGGCGCTCCTGCAGGCCCTCGAAAGACATGTTGAGCTTTTGGGAGGAATAGATTCGCTAATGGAGAAGAGCCAATGTCTGTGGTGGACAAAGTTGTTAAATCACCCTCATATCGAAACGTGGTCCTCCCCAGGATCATGACGTTGCAGCTGTCGAGTCGGCCGGCCCCACCAAGGCGATATGCACATACCGGGGCCACATTCTCAACACCGAAATTTCAGCATCACGAAGTAGCCAGCTGAGCAACCTCTTTAGAAGACGTTCGACCCCCCTCAAGTCCCGTCAATTGCACGCGCGCTGCGCCCCCACGTCGTCGAGATGATCACCAAATTCATGACCGAGGTCACGGCCAAGTTCAACCCGTTCTCGGCTTGCGCAAAGCCCGCCCGCCTGTTCCTGACGTTTATGCCTCCGACTGCCCGAGCGAACGGCACAGCCATCACCACGACTATCCTGCCCCGAGATTCGAAAGAGCCCAGCTCGCTACGTGTCAAGTTCAGTGCGTCACCCAAATACGCTGCTCAGGGGCGATCAATGGCTAATCTAGTGTAGAGGATGGCAAGGAGCTCGACTTTAACTGTCAAAAGATCAACATCAAGGGATTGGTCGAGGAGGTAGACCGTCACTCTCGTCAGCTGCAGAAGGCGGCCGATTTGACCGATTAAATATCAACTACATTGTACCACCAATTATGCATCAACGGCGTTTTGAGGAAGCGAGGACTCTTGTCCATGTTACAGAGCCAATGGGACCACGACATCACACAAGTCTTGTATAGTATAACGGCAATTGATCATCTTTTTTTGTATTCTTCTGTCATGCTTCACTTTTTTCAAATCTTGTGCGTTGAATAGATTTGTACTTTTTACATGAGAACGCCGTTTTGCGCTTAAGCGGAGGCACCGCTGATGAAGAACCACTTGTCAATGGAGCTGTCAATCTTCTCGGCGGGAATCTCCTCGTTGGGGGGCAGAGGAGGCAGCTGGTCAGGAGACACGCGGGAAGGAGACTGCTGGACAGTGACATTGGTGCTGAGCGGTGGTCAGTATGGGTGTGGTAGCAACATATTGAGGGTACTCACGTAGAGACGCCACCGGGGGCAGTCTTGCCGGTGATGAGGCGGTCCCAGGCCTCAGCGCACTCGCGGACAACGTCAAGAGCGTAGCTAGACATTGGTTAGAAATTAATACCAACAGATGCATCGAACCAACTCACCTCTTGTTCTTGCACTCGCCGGTGAAGGCAAACTGGTTCTCGGGCTTGCCATCGGGGATCTTGTAGATACGGAACCACTCGTTGGTGGCACGGAGGAGACCGGGCAGGTGTCGCTCGACGTCCTCGACGTCGTTCAGCTTGGCAGCAAGAGGGTCGTTGATGTCAATGACAATGACCTTCCAGTCAGTCTCCTCCTCGTCAAGAAGGGCCATGACACCGAGGACCTTGACCTGCTTGACCTGGCCAGTGTAGCCGACGAGCTCGCCGATCTCGCAGACATCGAGAGGATCGTTGTCACCCTTGGCCTTGGTCTCGGGGTGGATGGTGTTGGGGTCCTCCCAGGTCTAGTTACGAGTGCGTGAGCGGTCTGCATTGGGATCGTATCAGACTTGGAATGTCTTACCTGGGGGAAGGCACCGTAGTTCCAGAGGTAACCCTTGTGGGGGAAGCAGTTTCGGACGTATCGAAGCTTGCCCTTCTTGATGTCCTGCTTGATGGGGTTGAGGAGCTCCTCCTTGGAGATCTGGTGGGCAGATTGTCAGCATGGGGGTCGGTTTGGAGAGACGGTGATGCCCAAGGGAGGGGGGAGGGGTAATTTTTTTGCAGCACACGACAGCTACCAAGGTAGCTCAAGACGTCGTCGACCAGCGCAACAAGAGGGCGTAGAGCAGCAATTGACCAGACATACCTCGAGCTTGGCATTGGTCCATCGAGGAATCTCAACAACCATGTTCAGGATGGTCTGCTCCTGGTTGGCGTAGAGGGGGATATCGTGGAAGGGAGAGACGGGCTGGCCATCCTGCTCGATGTAGACGCGGTGCTCGAAGGTGTTGGGGGCCGCAACCTTGCGGACGGTGTAGGGGGAGGCCATCTTGTGCTGCTGCTTTGGTGCGGAAACGCTTGATGGAGAGGAAGTAAAGTGTCGAGCGAGCTGGGCAGTTCGACGAGAAGAAGTTTCAAAAGCCGACGTCGAAGGAGAAGAGGAAGAGGTGGATGGAGGGGGCGGGGTATTCTGCTGGGTCAGGCTGGGCCTGGCTCCAGGGCGACGTGTGGCCAGGTGCGACATATGATTGGCCCTACCAGGCCCTCTGGACAGCGATGGCGACAGAGACAGCGATGCCGGTAGCGGCAGGGCGGGTGGCCCCCGTTGTGGTCCGGGCCCCTGCGACAGTAGCAACCTCAGTGGCAGCGGCGCTGCGGAGGATAGAGGGTGGTGCAGCAGTGAGCGGCCGGCGGGTAGCCGCGATGATAGCAGTATTCGGGAGCCTTGTGGCCGGAGCATCAAACGGGGCAGTGAGCGGACCGCCTCAAGTGGAGCAGGCCCGGAAAGAAGGGGAGAAAAAAAAGAGAGAAGAAGGAAGAGGGATATGAGAAGGGGGGTGATAAAAATACACCTAGTCCTACTCAGAACACGGCAATTGGGTTCCAGCTCGTGCCTCTTTTGTCTGGCTCCCGCGGTCGTCGGCTGTCGAGCTTCAAGTTGACCGAGGTCGTTTTTACTGACTTGATCGCTGGCTGGCTACAGGGTCACTAGGCGGGAGAATGGAAAAAAAGGGGGCGGGAATGCGCAAGCAACGGCAACGGGAGGGAAGATCAGAATTGCGTTCGACTCCATCGGACGACGGAACTTGCTGACCGGAAGCTAACTCTGTCTGGACTGAACAGGACCCATCCCGGCTGTGCCAAAATGGTTCCTGTCTTTTCATCTTGAGATCCACACAGCCAGCCGACAGCCCGAAGTTGAGAGATTTGACCGATGAGCCTAACCAAACTTCGAGCAGCAGTTTTACACCCAAGTCTAGGTTGATGTCAAGTATATTTAGATACCTACCTTGCTTGACTTACAAGTCACTGTAGCTATAGCACTGAATCAACCCTCTCTCCTCTCCCCCGTCCTCTCACGCCATTGAGGCCTCTCATGAAAAATTCCTGCTCGTTCCGTAACCGGAAGATGCCCGTCTCATTTGTCCAACACGGCGACACTCGACTCCATCCATCCACACCACTTCTTGGGGGGAAAAGCCCCTCAACCCTCCAAGAAGCTGCGCTCCTGACCCACGCCAACGATCACCTCATATCGATTGGTGGTCAGCGACCCAAGAATCTCAAACTGCTCAGCCTCGGGCCTTGGCCAAGGTTGCGCGCCGTCCGCCTTCGCTCCGTTCTAATCCTTGCGTTACGTATCCAGTCCCGATAGCCCGTCGTCACGTTTGCAGCTACACCTCGGCATTTGGAGCCTTTGCGACATCAGACCAAAGATAACCATTCTGATTCAGCTGACATAGTAAACAGGTGGGCGTGTGGGATATAATAGTACAGCAGCAAACTCGAAAACCATCCTCAGTAATCAAGACAAATAAAACGCGGGTCAAGCCGAACTAAAACATGTAGCGAGGTAAACTGCCACCACAGTCAACAATCCTCTCCAGTGCTTGCTAAAGGCAAGCAATCACCCATCACATACAGCCCAGCTCAAACACATGAGACCCAGCTTAGGCATCAATTATACCAATAATCGTCATCTCAACCAGCAACTTCGGAGTATACGGAAGACTTGGTTCCTGTCGGGGCCACAGGAGCTGCCTCGGACTGTACAGGAGAGGGCGTATCGTCAGCCACCATTGGCTCCTTGCCCTTCTCCGTGATGCTTGGTGTTCGGCTCTGGGCAGGTGTAGAGAAGGATTCGGCTTCGGGACGCCAGTCTCGGAGGTCGTCTTCACAGTCGTTGAGGATCTGGCGGGCCTGGGATGAATGCGGGTAAACTGGCCGAGTATCGCCGGGCACCACGGGCGAATCATCAAGGAGTTCTAGCAGACGGCGACCATGCTTGGCCAAGATGATTTGCTTCTCGGCTCTCTCGATAGTCGCGGTAAACTCGGCAGCGTAAGCCTCCTTGAGCTTTTGTCGGGTCTGTGGACCAAGTCAGCAAATCATGAGCAGCAGTTCGGTGTAAGTGACAACATACAATGTTGGTCAACTGGGCTTCCGCAACCAGGTTCTCAGCCTCGGCGCGAACCAACTCTTGTTCAAGTACAGGCAGCTTTGCGCTTCCCGGCTCCTTCAACTTCAGCCGCTGAATCTCATCGGCAATCTTGTCCTTGTGTTCGCGACTAGGCTGCACGCTCTTCTCGGTGTTTCGGATGGCCTTGAGAAGAGCACGTGAATCATCCAGGGAGTGAGCATATGCATCTTCCTGCTCGCCCATCTCACTCAGGACGACTCCAACCTTGTCCGAAATGTCGCTGATGCCATCGTCGCCCGTGTGTTCTCCCCATTCCGATAGCTGCGTCGCGATAGAGATGCGCTCGCGACCAGCCGTCTCGTGGGCGGTGATGAGGTTGTTCTCAGACTTGATAAGCTTGAAGAGCTTGCGTGCCAGCTCAGGCTGGACCTGACCGCGGAGCGAGTTGAAGGAGAAGCCCCGCTTGTTGGAGGCGGAGGCGGAGCCACCCTTGGATTTGTTGGAGCGGATCGAGAGTGCGCGGTTCCTGTGGGACATGGCCATGTCAGCCGGGGCTTCCATCATGTACGAGCCAAGGCGTGGTGAGGCGGATATATCGAAGCTGAAGCGTGACGACATTGTGGTTGATGTTGCCCGGTATATCCGGGAATGGCTCAAAGACGACGTCGAGACTCAGATGAGGGTTACAAAAAGGTGAACTCACATTGTGACGGCGACAACCTCGATAAGATTGCTTTTGGTAAACTATTTGGAAGGAGAGGTTTGGATGGGATGCGCTTTCTTTGTCGAGGTCAGCTTCACTCGATTTCCAGAGAAGGTCCTGCAAGCCAAGACTCATGATTCCACCCGCAGCACAAATGACGGGTAGAGCAGTCATGAGCTCACAGACAGACAGGCAATTTCTTACCGTATGAAAGGCGGTACGGGAGGATCTAGCTGCAGGTCGCTTCGAGTGGGAACACACTTTGTAAATCGTAGTCGTCGTCCGCATCAAGAGGTTGCAATGGAAGAAGCTCCTTGAAGGCTGCAAGCAGGGGTATGCAGGCTTTAAACAACCACGAGGACCCCTTCCAAGACCCTCAAGAACTGACGTTTTCGATGCCGTCTTCCCTGCTTTCGGCAGACGAGATGGCTAGATCCGTCCTCAGCTAACAGGGTACTGTACTGCACACACGCACTTACACCAACATCCCCAACCTAGCTAGGTTCTTTTCTTTCTTTTCTTGGAGGGGCCTCGGCGATGATGGCGATGGAATGCAGGGTGATGTCATGCACACGCCCTCACAGATCCAGCCCTGCGACCTTGTGCGGGACCCTCCACCCCCCGCCGGAGGCGACAGCTACGTCAACAGCTTCTTTTTTGGACACCACCAGTCAAACTCGACCATGTCATCCATGGCTTCTTTCGTGACCAAGGTCCGTGGCTCCCGGAAGACGAGGCTGGTGTGAGGCTCAAGAAATGGAACAAGAATCTTTATGTGTATTTATTTCTTCGTGTTGTGTGCCCATAACGTCTCTAACCCATTTCGTCGTGTTGCTTGCCCTGTAACAAAAACGCCCAGCTTAAGAAAATGACCGCCGTCCATTCAATCATATTATACATGTCGCGTCTCGCGTTACACGTCAAAGAAGCCGCCAATGCCGCTAAATTTCAACCGCCAAGTATAGATCATCACCAGTCTATTCAGCGCAACGTCATTTGACATTCATTGCTTGCTCAGAAGTGCTCAGACGTAGCGAGTCTCGTAGGCGACGGGGCCGCTGGTGCGATAGCTAGCCCTGGGGCTGTGGCTGTAGGACCGGCGGGTGACACTGGTGTAACTAGCCCTGGGAGAGCGGGAGTGGTGGTGATGGTGGTGATGGTGGCCGTGGTGACGCCGGGCGGGGATGATCTCCTCGTGATAGTAGTACTTGGTCTTGGGCTCAGTGCGGAAGCACATTTCGGCTGACTTGAAGCAGTGATGCTGATAAAGAGAGTTCTGATAGGTAGGTTTGGTGGCTCAGAGAGCGGATCGTGTAAGTCAAGAGGAAGCGACTGGGTAGACTGGCTCAGAAGAGATACAGGTTCGTAGCTTTGACGCTTGGAGTTTTGGTCAAGTTGATTTGAAAAGATACAAAAGGAAAGAAAAAACTTTGGGGAGGGGACCCCTTCATCATCTTATACGAGTGAGTTGGCTTTCCATGACTGACGCTGGCGTCTTGCCCGGTTTCTTTGGTCTTAAACCCATGCCCACCACCACGCAAGCAAGGGGAGGGGTCCTTGACGGGGATGACCATCGGAGCGTGCCTCGCCCACCCACTCCACAGTACACACCATTAAACACGGGCTTGGCTGACGGGCGGCTGAACAAATACCGGTACTTTACTTGGCTTGCGCTGCAGGCGGTCGCTGAAGGCAACGTCACTGGAGGAAGCCGCCGATATGGATCCAGAAGGGTGCCCTGCATCTGCAAGTCGTCTTGACTCTGGCGGCGTCAACCACCCTAGACCTGGCTGGTTATTCTGACGGACGCCGAGTCTTTGACTACTTGGGCTCCAAAGATGCCGGCTCAACCACTTCCTACGACCTTGGGCTCGGTCAGCCCCAGTTGGGCAAGCCAGCTAATTAGTAGCTGCATTGCTGTGGCTTTGTTGGGTTTGAAACTTCGGATAAAGCGAGTCAAAGGTTTACTTCGTTCATGTCAGGGCCAGTCTAAAGCGTCATCTGACAGCGGCACTGCCTCTATCCACACTTCCCTCTAAGCACTCCTCCTCTTCAACCCAACCCGACAGGTATCTAGGCATCCACGGATGCGTAACCACGAATGCTGCACATTTCGTCGCCATTACCTGGTTTAACCCTGTTCTTTGCACTCCTCTTCTCAGCTATACAATTGTTTGTCAGCCCTGACACAAACACCATTGGGCTGAGGGTCGTCACACAATTGACAACTTTGTGGCAGCTGTCAGATGACATGCGCCTGGCACACCAGACCTATTCACGGCTGAAATCCATTGCAATAGAAAACTATAACCCCTTTCTATGTTACATTTTTTACATCGTTGCCCAGGAGCAGCCCCCGCTGTTCATGCAAGTGTGAAGAGCGCTCAAAAAAAGACAAAAAGTTTCCCTCCTTCTATATATCTTTATTTCCTGGGCTTGAATCCCGTCTGCACCTTGCCAAGCGCCCAGGTCGTGATGTAAACTGCCAGCACGCTGACAAAGATGACAGCGGGCTTTCGCAGAGCGCTCACAAGAGGCGCATCATACGAGATGATGAGCTGTCGGTCCCGGAACTCATCCACAAGGTTTCTCGCCTTGATGGTCACGGTCGTTCGGCCAATGGTGTCAAGGTAGGTTCGGGTGAGATCGATCGAGGTCGAGGTAATGGCCGACTCGGGAACGTTGGTGTAGAACTTGACATTCCTGCCTCACTGTTAGACATGTCGAGACTGTATTGTATTTTCTGAACTTACTCGGCGCCCTCGGGGAGGAGGACCTTGATGTTGATCTTCTCATACTCGACACCCTCGGCCTGCTTAGGGCCCTCCAAGAAGGGAACCTTGAGAACATAGCCTCCTGTGGCAGTTCGGCGCAAAAAGTTGGCAGCATCAGAGTTCCATCCAATGGTGAAGGGGTACTTCCAACCACCAAACAGGGGGTATCGGGGCTTCAGCTCGAGCAGAGACTCCCGCCTGTTGCTACGGAAGCGAGAGGTCGAGACATTGCCAATGACGTCGACAAAGTAGGCATCGACGCTTCCAATCTGGAGGGGAACTCGGAGCTCCTTCAGAGCGTGGGTGGGGGGGTTGTAGAACTGCGCCTGCGCCCACTTGACTCGGTTGAAGAGGGTCGAGAGGTTGGCACCACGGTGGTACAGATCGTAATTCTCTTCAAAGGCAATGTTGCCGCCCCAGTGGCTGACCTCGATGTCACGGTTGAGCTCGGCAACGTGGGTAACGGGCTTGGTGAACTCGAATCGAACCTGAGCTGGGGAGACGGCACCAGCAGGCTTCTCATCGAAGGGGCCGTATGTCAGCTTGTTGCCCTGCTTGGTGGGGAACTCCTTGACATTGCCGCTTCCAGGGAGCTTCGTATAATCGGGGATGGAGGACGAGATAGCCTTGATCTCGGTCTTCTGCTTGAGCGTGGGATAGGACGAAGGGGCGTAGACGGAAAAGTCATAGGTGAGGAACTGGTTCTCGTCCTGGGGAACAGAGGCAGGGAGAGGAGCATAGGCCTTCAGGTAGTAGAAAGTGATGCCGAGGGTCTGCTGAGCACCGGCCTTGAGAGGAGTGGGCAATTGGATGCGGTAGTACTGGACGTCACTGGAACAATTGGATCAGCATCACGGTGGCACATGTCAGGGTCAGCCACAAATAAATACCTGAGGGCATCGTATTCGACAACCTCGGCCACAAACGGTCCAGCGCTTGCGTCCTTGCGATCCTTGACCTCGAAGCCACCTACACGGGACAGCTGGTCGGCAGTGAATGGCACATAGTAGTCGGTCTGGGGCTCGGATGCGACGTTCTCGACGAGGACGTTGATCTGCTCCTTGACATAGTTCTTCTCGAGCGAGATGACATGCACCAGGTTGGCGTTCTTGAAGACCTGGGGAGGCTTAAAGTCGGCGGGGAGGATGACCTTGGAGGTCTCGGTGGTTGCGCTCGCGAGGGCAGTAGAGACGAAGCTCAGGAGCGCCGTAGCAATCGCGGACGGCTTCATGATGGCAGCTTTAGAAAGGGGGAACGCTCATTGATCGAGCAGATCCAAAGCTGTTCGAGATGGAAATTGGAGGCCGGGTGCCGAGGAGAATCGTGGTCGAGGCTGGTTGTTGCAAGCTCGCAACTCTCAAGATACCTCGATTTCGCGAGCCCTCCTGAGACAGCTCCCAAAAAGCATACGTTGCCCATTTGGCGCGCGTCAGCGGGAGCTGCAGGGTAAGCTAGCTGGCCAATCAGGGGCCACCAGAAGCTTGGGAGCTCGGCAGATAGTAGCGCCGAGCCCGGGACGGCAACTATAGCTCTTATAGGCAAAACGCCAGATCAGATCACCAACCCGGCAAACCTGGAAAAGCTCATGAGCAAGAGCTCAAGGTACCCGGCCGGCAGAGAAGCCAGGTACTGGCCCTTCCCCCCACGAACACCAAGGGGTTCTTGGTCACATGTGGCTTGCTGGGCCCTGACATCATGTCACTAAGCTGCTGGACGGCCGACCCCCAAGTCCCGCGACCCTGGTGCATATGCGCACGAGGAAGAAGAAGACAAAGCCATCCGCATTGTCGGTGTACGGGTGTTTTTTCCTTCCGGGTGAATCACTGAAGCCCTCCCTCTTGAGACGTGGAAGGCATATTGGAAATTCTGCGCATTCCCCCGCCTTGTTGAGTCGACTATCGCTGCTAGCTGTTGCCCCCCTCCAACAACGGGCCGACAAGAGCTCAACACCACCTCGCCTAGGGCGTGGGATCTGGAGACGATCAAGACTGGACCAGACTGCATCACCCACCCCCTCGTCGGGCGCCGGGAAGCCGCCGTCGCCTCCTCAGGAGCTAGCTTATCGAACCTAGAACCATGTTTGGCCAGGCAGCGGTTTCTCTTTTACTTCCTTTTTAGTAGTTTATTTCTGTTTCCTATCCGGGGGCCAGACGTCGTGCAACCAGTGCAAGCGGTCAGATAAAGACATTACGTAGCTGAGACCACTGCAATGGATTGACAACAGAAACATGCGGCCGCCGAGGGTCTGGGGCCCGGAGATGGGCGAGTTGGGTCTCATCCAGGGACGCAATTGGCCCGGCACGCACTGCTGGGCGGCCAAAGCGAGACGCCGGATACATCCCCAGAGCTGTCGACATGTAGAAGTACCTTTGGCGGATGGATTCCTCCCCTCTAGGTTGTTCGAGGCCAACTCCCTGAGGCCAACCTTGCTGCATCTCCCGCTCAACGGTTGCGACCTGGCTGGCTGGCGTCTTCACCTCGACTCACCTCGACCTGCTCCACCTCGCTCACCATCCACCCCAACTCCTTTAAAACCCCCGTGTCCCCCTTATTCCTTATTCTGGTTTGGACTCGTCAATTGCTCTTCTCTCGACTGTGTGTCCTTTGATTAGCTCCGCGTCTTGTCATCTTCTTGTCAGCCTCAATCAGAACTACCCCGCCAACCCCGCCAAACCTTCATCGACAAAATGGTCGGCCTCGGACCTCGTCGTCCTCCCTCCCGAAAGGGTACGTATGCTCTCTTGATCAAGCTGCTCGGTTTCTTGTGATGTGCCGCGTGTTTTACCGGGAACGGACTCGGTGTGCCGTCCATCGCTTGGACAGGACATGGACGCCGCCGTCCTGGCTCAGTTAGCTTTTGCCCGTTGACAATGGCTTGGTGGGGCTGACGAGCCATGGCCAAAATACGTGGTGATGACGCTGTTGAGTCGGCCGCCCAGCCCGGCCTTGGACCGGAGCATCCGTGTAAAAGGCGAAGCCGTCTTTTCCTTGAGAGATTTTATGAGGATGCGGTGCGTCGTTGGACGAGATCTGGTTGAATATTTGTCTCACCGTCCCTCGAGGTTTGGTTTCATCTCGTCGGCGTGGGCGATCGATCGATACCTTGGCTTCCATCGCCACCACCCGTGTCACCGTGATTTCAAGGTGGAAACAGGAATGTTGAGACGAGACGATCGCTAAAGCTGAGGCTATTGATCTCCGTGGGCGAGCTAGCGGGCTGTTACACCGAAGTGCCAGTGCCATATTGAGATAATTGCGGCGACTGCACTGCTGGCAGTGTTGACAGCTGACGAGGCTAAATGCCCGTCTGCTCCTTCCTTCAACGACTTCCACTGCCCAACTTTCCTCGCCATTTCCTTCTTTCCCATCTACAGAACAAACGCAACAATGCCGCACTTCAGCGCTGACGACACAATGACAGGATCCATGGCCGATGTCCCCAAGGACTTGGCTGATGAGATTTACAAGCTGGAGAAGCTCTTCACTGTCGACACTGCCAAGCTCAAGGAGATCACCAACCACTTCGTTTCTGAGCTTGCCAAGGGTAAATCCAAGGAATCCGTGGCATCGTGACCTGACTCGGCTAACCTGCATTCACAGGTCTCAGTGTTGAGGGCGGCAGCATCGTGAGTTTTATATATCACGGCATATCAAGCACAATTCTGACCAACTTCTAGCCTATGAACCCTACCTGGGTCATGTCTTTCCCCGATGGCTACGAGACCGGTACTTACCTGGCCCTGGACATGGGCGGCACCAACCTGCGAGTCTGTCAGATCACACTCACAGAGGAGAAGTCGGAATTCGACATCATTCAGTCCAAGTATCGCATGCCCGAGGAGCTCAAGTCCGCTACCTCCGAGGAGCTCTGGGACTACATCGCCGACTGTCTGTTCCAGTTCCTCGAAACACACCATGGTGACTGCACCAAGATTGAGAAGCTTCCCCTGGGTTTCACCTTCTCCTACCCCGCCACTCAGAACTACATCGATGAGGGTATTCTTCAGCGATGGACCAAGGGCTTCGACATTGAAGGTGTCGAGGGCGAGAACGTTGTTCCCATGTTTGAGGAGGCTTTGACCCGACGGGCAAGTTGGACCACACCAAGCATACGATACACCGCTGACAAGATTTCACAGGGTGTGCCCATCAAGCTGGCAGCTTTGATCAATGATACTACTGGTACATTGATTGCTTCGGCCTATACCGATGAGGACATGAAGATTGGCTGCATCTTCGGCACTGGTTGCAACGCAGCTTACTTTGAAGACTGTGGCTCCATTCCCAAGCTTGCCCACCTGAACCTCCCCGCTGACCTGCCCATGGCCATCAACTGCGAGTGGGGAGCTTTTGACAACGAGCACAAGGTTCTCCCTCGAACTGTCTACGATGTCATCATCGACAAGGAGTCTCCTCGTCCTGGCCAGCAGGCCTTCGAGAAGATGATTGCCGGTCTCTACCTGGGCGAAATTTTCCGACTGGTCATGGTTGACCTTCACGACAACAAGAATGTGCACATCTTTGAGGGCCAAGACATTTCCTTGCTCCGCAAGCCCTATAGCTTGGATGCCTCTTTCTTGTCCTTCATTGAGGAGTATGTTGCCTGTGCCTGACACCATGACCCAGCTAACCTTGCGCTTCTAGGGATCCCTTTGAGAACTTGCAGGAGACATACGACCTGTTCTCATCCAAGCTCAACCTGGCTTGCACACGCCCTGAGCTGGAGCTTATTCGCAAGACCGCCGAGCTTATCGGCACACGAGCTGCTCGCCTCTCGGCGTGCGGTGTTGCTGCTGTCTGCAAGAAGAAGAACTACGAGACCTGCCACGTCGGTGCCGATGGCTCGGTCTTCAACAAGTACCCCCTTTTCAAGGAGCGAGGAGCCCAGGCTCTGCGGGAGATTCTCGACTGGACCAAGAAGAAGAACAAGAGGGCCGAGGACCCCGTCGAGATCCTTGCCGCCGAAGATGGTAGCGGTGTCGGCGCCGCCCTGATCGCCGCCCTGACCCTCAAGCGAATCAACGAGGGCAACCTGGCGGGTATCCTCCACCCCGAGAACTTCAAATGAGAGCGTGGGACCTATAAATCAAAGGCGCGGGTGGGTATCAATGATTAAAGGGACGGGCAAAACGGAGATAGACGTGTACATGAATGGAAGCACGAATAGAGACAAGGGAGTTGCTTGAGGACTACCAATAAGCGTGTCACAGACGAGCCCTTCCTCATGCCGCTGTGCTTGAGCGTCTAGCCCATGAATGTGCAGACGGGCAACCGGTATTCTGGGAAATGATGTCAGCATGGCTCGGAGAAACAAGTGGTTAGGTGTCTTACTGTCGAGGGTCCAATACCGTCGTCGCACACCCTCCCATTCTCCCTTGCCGGCCTTGTCTAGGCCAGCCATGTCGACGTCGCTCTCCTCCCAGTCGACGTCAAGGCCAGCATCGGCGCACTGCATCTCAACCACTTTGGTGTAGACGTCGTAGCATATCTTTCTGTCGGCGCCAAGTCCATTAAAGAAGCTGAACCGGCCCTCCTGGTCCATGATGCCGATGATACACTCGGTGAAGAAGTGACGCAGCTGCGAGTAGTCCTCACCAAAAGTGTCGAAATAGATGGCATCGTAGACCTCGCCGTCCTCGAGCAGCTTGGGCACCACGTCCTGCCACTTGCCCTTGTGCACCTTGAAGGCGCCCTCTTCGGGCCCGCTCTTCTCCCACTCGGGGCCGAACTTGGAGCCCGGCTGGGCGAGGTGCTCGAGGACGGAGGGGTGGGCCTCGATGATGTGGTGGCGGGAGGGCTTGAGGTCGGCAAACATGCCGTCAATGATGCCCATGCCGAAGCCGATATTGAGGATGCGCTTGCCGGGGGCCGAGTCGGGGATCAGGGTGGTGACGGAGCGGCGCATGATGTCCGTCTCCCAGGCCATCATGACACCGTTCAGGTCCGAGTCGACGAGCTTGGCGTCGTCGTATGTCAGCTTGGAGCTGAGGTATTCTTCGCTCGTGACGGGCTTCTCCTTTGCATCGGGGGGAACGAATTTGGCCTCTTCGGGTGCGGCGGCGACGACTTCTTCGGTAGATACGAGCTGGGGGACTTCGTCTTCGTTCTCCTCTATGTGCATCTCGTCGCCGTCTTCTGAGCCAGAGGACAGCTGCTCATAGTCGCCCATCAAGGCAAAGAGTAGCTCTGCGCGCACTCCAGCCTCGACGCACATGTTGTAGAGAGTCTTGCGGCCGAGTCGGAGGGCGACGCAGCCGGGGGTCTCGTTGTTGCTGTCGACATCGTTCCAGATGGCGCCGTTGAGGAACAAGTCCTGGACAATCTCCTTGGCCTCCTCGACACAGCCGTCCTCCTCTTGATCAGCGCCGTCATCCTCGGGAGAGGCTGGCCCGCAGGCGCGGATAGCTGCATGTAGAGGCGTCTCGCCTGTCTTGATATCCTGAGCGTTGGCCTTGCCGGTGGTTCGCAGGAGAGCCTTCAGACCGCTCCGGTCATGGCCCCATGCATGATATAGGATTTCTCGAATCCCATCTGGGCAATCCGAGGAGATGCGCGCGGGCATCGAGTCATCGATCTTTGCTGTCGGTGCTGTCATGATGGCTTATGGAGGGGCGCACACACACACACAAAATGTGTCGCGGGGTTGTAAGAGGGGCACACGAACTCGATCTCGGGTATCGGCCGCTCGAGGACGGGTATCAATGCTACCAACAGTAAATCAGACAAGGGTGGACGAGATGACAAGGGCAGTCAGAGCGGCACCTACCGAGAGGAGAGTGGTCTGGTCTATCGAGTCCGAAAGGAGGACGGTGGAAAAAAGAATACCAAAAAAATTATTCGGCCGGAGCTAGGGTTGACCGATACGCCGGACGACGCAGGAAGTATCGAATTCTCTACCGAGAGGCACCCACTCCGCCCCGCTCCGAAGCCTGCCCGGGGACCCGTCGGGGGGCCGGTTCCACTGCAGCAGCTCGGTGGCCGGATAGGATGCCGACAGGGTCTGGACTTGCCGTGGTTGCATCACTTTCCAATTGCTTGCATTTGCTTTTGCATTTGCTTTGCTAGCGCAGGAGCGGTAGCAGAACCAACAGGCACCCTGGATGGTCGAGCCCATTGGATTCCTTGGAAACGAGGCTGGGCTAGGTACTGGCGCGCCGCTGTAGCGAGCAGGCGAGGTCTCTCTTCAGGTCGGTTTCAAGGGAGAATGGGGAACGGCCACCAAAAATTCAGTGGGCCTCGGAGTCCCTAGCACCACGGGCTGCCCATTAGGTTCCTTGCAGTGACGTGCACGTTCTGCATATGAGCTACGCGATTGGCCAATCCCAAACGAGGCATCTCGAGCTTGTCTCGCCGAACCAAGGGTAAACGACGAGCAACAGCTTGAGCAGAAGAGCGCTAGTGCACAAGCTAGGTCCACCCTGTGCACGACCTGCCGCGTCGCTGCTTGGGTGAACGGCCTTTCCTTGGAGCCAGCGACAGATCAACAAGCGACTCAAGGGAAACCCGACTTTGACGGGAACCAGAGCGAGAGTACAACAGTACGAGACGTGCCGTACCTGCCGTATCATCTGCCCAGTTTGCGCCTCCTCCGCTCGCAACACACACTCCACCAACCTCGCGCGTTGTCTCTGCCTCTGGCCTTTTTTCCCTCTCTTCTTCTCCTACCACACAGGTAAGCACACGAAGACCTGGATACCTTCACCACCAGCATCAGCGCCAGCACCGGCAATCCATCGATTGATTCGTATGGTCTGGTTGCGTCTACTACCTTCATGAGCTTCTAGGCCTTGATTCACTACCTTCTCTCACGTCCGCTATCCGTCACGTCACATCACATCACATCCATCTACTGGGTGTCGACTCCAACCTCGTTCAATGCGCTCATGCTGATCGTCCAGGACCTCAAGACCCGTTCCAAGACTTGGACAAGCACCCGCTCGGGCAAACGCACCCCCACGATCCGGCCCGGCGTCGTCGTCATGAAGTTCGGCGAGCAGCTCCGCTCTAGTGTCATCCACGAGTACCAGTGGTACTACATCGACTACGATGGACTAAAGGACGAGCTCAAGCACCCTACGGGCCCCATCAAGCTTGGGTCCAAGGGCCCCGAGTGGACTGAGGATGACGAGACGCGCTTCGTCGGCAAGCTCGAGGCCGAGCTCGAAAAGGTCCATACCAAGCAGCAGGTCAAGGCTATGGAGATCGCGCGCCGTATCGCTGTCAGCGAGCGCGAGGTCAAGGAGGTGGTCAATCGCCTGAACGAGCGCGGCCTCGACGAGAACGGCCCCAGCGAGGAGGAGTTTATGCTTCTCGAGGAGGATCTCAGTGATATCATCGCAGACGTCCACGATCTCGCCAAGTTTGTCCAGCTCAACTACACGGGATTCTACAAGATTATCAAGAAGCACGACGTAAGCTGCCTATGCTAACCGCACCGCTTGAGCTCTTCTAATGGTTGCAGAAATTGACCGGATGGCACCTGCGCCCCGTCTTCGATACCCGACTCAAGGCGAAACCTTTCTACAAAGAAAACTACGATGCGTCCGTCATTAAGCTGTCGAAGCTCTACGATCTGGTTCGAACGCGAGGCAACCCTGTCAAGGGCGACAGCGCTGCTGGTGGTGGCCAGGCCAACTTTATCCGACAGACAACCAAATACTGGGTTCACCCCGACAATGTGACGGAGCTGAAGCTCATCATCCTCAAGCACTTGCCCGTCCTTGTCTTCAATGCCAACAAGGACTTTGACCCCGAGGACTCGGCCATCACCTCGATCTACTACGACAACCCTGAGACCTGGGACCTGTACGAGGGCCGATTGAAGAAGACTGAGGGTGCCGAGGCAATTCGTCTGAGATGGTATGGAGGAATGAAGACCGAGACCATCTTTGTGGAGCGCAAGACGCATCGTGAGGACTGGACTGGCGAGAAGTCGGTCAAGGCACGATTTGCCACCAAGGAGAAAAACATCAACCCGTACATGAGGGGAGAGCTGCTTCCTGCTGCCATCTTCGAGAAGGCGCGCAAGGAGGGCAAGAAGTCTGAAAAGGCTATTGCTGAGGATGAGCGACTGGCTTCGGAGATCCAGTACTCTGTGCTTAAGAAGGGGTATAAGCCCGTCTGCCGATCCTTCTACAACCGCACAGCCTTCCAGCTCCCCGCCGATGCTCGAGTGCGAATCTCACTCGACACGGAGCTCACCATGGTCCGAGAGGACAACCTGGATGGGCGCACTCGGTCTGGAGATAACTGGCGGCGCATGGATATTGGGATTGATTATCCCTTCTCGCAGCTGCCCGCTGAGGATATTGTGCGATTCCCCTATGCCGTTCTGGAGGTCAAGCTCCAGACTCAGGCTGGACAGGAGCCTCCTGAGTGGGTTCGCCAGCTGATCTCTTCCCACCTAGTGGAGGCGGTTCCCAAGTTCTCCAAGTTCATCCACGGCACAGCGTGCTTGTTCCCTGACAGGATCAACCTCCTGCCTTTCTGGATGCCTCAGATGGACGTGGACATTCGCAAGCCCGTCAGCCACGACTTTGGTATCCGGCGACCCGGCATGTCGGGAACCACGACTACATCGGACGACGAGGATGACTTGGACTCTGACGACGAAGAATTGGTATCCTCGAGCCGCAATCCCACCAACGGAGAGTCCAGCGCCCAGGGCGGTAGCCGACGCCGACCCCTTCCCGCAGATGTCGAGGGCCAGATTGCGAATTTGCCAGCCGAGAACGAGGACTATCCCATCTACGACTCGGATGATGAGTACGATGAGAGCTTTGAGCTGGAGCAGGCCAAGAGGATAGGTGGGTGGCATTACTACTCAACCCTCATCTCGACCAAGAGTCGAGCTGCCGCCCACCAGATGGTCTCGGCCCTCAAGTATGCCATCCCGGCGCCTCGAAGCACGCAGGTGCCCCGTAGCGATAGATTGCAGGCGCTGTTTGGGTCGGCGCAGATTCAGACCAAGAAGTTCAAGGCACCACACGGAAAGAAGATTTACGTGCCTATACGCGTCGAGCCCAAGGTGTACTTTGCGGCCGAGAGGACATTTTTGGGATGGGTAAGTTGAATTGTCATGGTAGTGATGTTGACACAGCTAACATGAGTTTGCAGCTGGAATACTCGATCTATATTGGCACTATTGCTGTGACGCTGCTCAACTTTGGCAGCCATCCTACGCCAGCACACTTTTGGGTGGCTGGTATCTTTACGCTCCTGGCCATCATGAGTCTCTGCTACTCGGTAGTTACGTACTTGTACCGAAGCAACGCGATACGAACACGCAAGGTTGTCAAGTACTATGACCGCTGGGGTCCGACTGTGCTCTGCGTGGCGCTCTTTGTGGGAGTGGCGCTGAACTTTGGATTCGAAGGCAGGGAGAGGAAGATCTGGTAAAGGAAAGGGGGGATTTCTTCTGTTTGGGTGACAGTTGTATATCATGATTTCGGACGGGGTTGATTGGCGAAAGAGATGGACTAGGCCCTTGGGGCTGCTGGGAGGCGGTAAGCTTGAATTTGTTGCTAGTGTACTGTAGAGGTGAGCTTAGTTTGGTGGTTGGGAGCTGTCGAGGGTAATATCATTGGCTAGTACGAGAGTTAAAGTTGCAAAACTATCCAGCTACACGGCATCTTCCATGGTCCCCGACCCTTGATGAGCGCCTCAGTGACATGCATCAGACCAGACATGGCGAAGCTGGTGCTGCTAGTGCCACGGGAGCTGATCTGTCAAGGTCAAAGACTGCCTTGCCGTTGACGGCGTCATGGTGAAGGAGGTGTACTAACAAAGCTTTGGTGACTGGGCTTATTTCAGCTGATTCAGCCCTTTTAGGGTCGAGACTTGGTTCTATCCGGAGATGCCATCGCCAAGGCGTCTGCCCGGTTGCTATCCAGAGTGGGCTGGAGTCCAGGTGACACGACATGATGGCGTCTCTGGCAGGCTTATAAAGACTGGGCGTTGCCTCGTGTGTATCTGTAGTTGAATTACCCTCTCAAAACCATCAAAGACTAGATCAACAGACGAGAAAAACACCATGGTCATCCTCAAGACCCAGTCCGAGTTTGGATATGCTCCTCCGCCGCAGACTCCCTACAGCGTCATCTCCAACCTCCCCGGCTGGGATGTCGCCCAGGCCGTTCGCGATGGCGATCACGGACCCTTGAAGAGGGTTGTTCACATATACCCTCGCTTTGCACCCACGCACTTTTCTGCACTGGTGAGGACATGCCATGTCGTATCTGATATATATACCCCTTTGACTAATGTGCAACAAACAGCTTGGTCAAGAGATTGCAAAGCGTGTGGGCCAAGAGGGAAAAGCTGCTCTCGTCTACCTCAACCCGGCCGTTTGGCCGTACACGGTCCGGCATATTACTCTGGAAAACCGCGGCAAGCATCGCATGAAGGCTGAGGATGTATCTCTCAGGTGCGTCGAGGTTGCGGGCCATCGGGTGTACACCATCTTTGTCGAGCCGCAGCACATGTCCACCATGATGCTCACGTGGCAGAACCCGGGGCTGGGCATCTCCATCCGTGGGGCAGAGGATCTCCTAAAGGGGGTTGACAGTATCAAGGAAGTGTCCATTGAGGGTGATGTTCTCCCGGCGCCGACATGGACACCCGAGGGTCCGGCACATCAGGGCATCAGAGAGAGGATCGTTGAGCTCCTCCAGCGAGCCCCGTTGGATGCAGACAAGGTCAAGTGCACGCCTAGAGACGTGTTCCTGTACCCGACAGGCATGGCAGCCATCTTCCACTCGAGCAACCTCCTGATGGAGCACCGCCCAGGCACCATCGTCGTGCTGGGCATCATCTTCCACAACACCTACCACCACCTCATCGAGGAGTGCCCCCACGGGTGGAAGCACTTTGGAAAGGTTGATTATGAAGGTCTCTCGGACATGGAGGAGTGGCTCGAGGGGGAGAAGAATGGTGCGAGGCCTGTGAGCTACGTATTTGTCGAAATCCCTGGCAATCCTACACTTGATACCCCTGACATGTACCGCCTGAAGAAGCTGGTAAGATCCTCCCCCTTTTTTTCAAACACTGAGCTTTGGCAAGACTAAACTCGGCCCCAGTCTGAAAAGTATGGCTTCGTCCTCATCGTAGACGACACCGTCAGCGGCTTCGCCAATGTCGACGTGCTACCCCAGTCCGACTTTCTCCTGACGTCCCTCACAAAGTCCTTCAGCGGCCAGTCCAACGTCATGGGCGGTTCAATCGTCCTCAACCCCCTATCCCCCAAGTACGACGTCTTGAGGCCCATGTTTGAGGCCTCGCACCACAACGAGCTCTTCGCCTCGGATGCAGAGGTGCTCCTGTCAAACTCGCACGACTTCCTCGAGCGAACAAAGGTCCTCAACCGCAACGCCTTCGCCATGGCCAAGTTCCTCCACGATGCAAAGGAAGCCCCTGGCTCGCCTGTCGTCAACGTGCAGTATCCGGGCCTTCTGCCCAGCAAGACCGAGTACGATGCCGTCATGCGCCGGGGAACCCCCGAGCTGCCGGAGCCGGGCTACGGATGTCTCCTGACGGTCGAGTTCGGCGACGTCGAGTGCGCCATGGCGTTTTACCACCGCTGCGGCTTCTACCCCAGTCCGCACCTCGGTGGGCATGTCACAATCATGTTTGCTTACAACATGGTTGTCTTTGGGAAGACGGTCCAGGAGAGGGACTATATGCGTGGCCTGGGCGTCAGGGAGGAGAGCGTTCGCATCTCGGCTGGTCTTGAAGATGAAGGTGACTTGATTGACACCTTGAGGGATGCTTTGGAGGCGGCCATCAAGGTCAAGCGAGGTTCCAAGTAATAGTGCTCAACTATGTAGACTGCCCATGACAATTGTCAACTTAATGTTGGTATTAAATGAGAATAAGACAACTATCTATCATACGTAGCCATGCCCAACGCCTGACCCAGCCCATTTACACATCCATCATGCCTGCCGTTCATCACATCACCCTCATGCAACAGACGTAATCCTGCGGACCGTTCTCCTCGCGCCCTCGCCGCTGATCATGATGGCGTTCTCTGCCT
>JAANQP010000479.1:0-48852 GCA_011320165.1 Fusarium protoensiforme | reverse complement strand
TCCCTCGGCGGCCCTTTCAGCGGCGCTTCCAAGCCCCCCCCCCCCTTGTATCAACGCCCATGACGCAACCATATTTCGCAACGAGTCAGATGTAAGGGCCCTTACACCGCCGCCAACTTTCTCGCCATTCTCATCTTTGAAACGCTTTGTCTTGTAAACAATCGGACGACAAAAGGGTCTTGACCGGATCCAATCCACCCAGAACATCTCGGTATCCGTCCTTTATTCTTGTCGTCCAATCACGGCTCTACCCCTTCTTAAAGCGGAAGTTAACCACCGACCTACCCTATTGGTCCGTTTTTGTCATCTTAACGTTCACCATCCCACCCTTTTCCCTTGAACATTAATCTTTTCTTGCTTCTAAAGTTTCCGAACAACTCTATTTCTTCTTTCACCTCTGTTCCTGCCAGACATGCGGATATATCTGGCTGGTTAGTCCCTCTCCCCGCCCCGTCTCGACCACTGCTCGTCCCTCATAACTAGAACGGCTATACGCGACTCTTCGTATATCCGACTGGACTTTGGACTTTACCACGTCGTTGCGTACTCTTTCCGAACTCAAAAGCATCAAAATGACACTAAAACATGATGGCACAAGTGCCACTCAAGAGCGATCCCCTCGCGTTATCGGCAAGAAGCTGGCCGAAACTGCCGTCCAGTTCAGTCAACAAGCCGAAAAGCTCTCTCACCAACACCCTACTGGACAGGATCCTTCTGTAGCCGTCGAGGCTCAGTTTGTGACTCCTCAGGACCCTGTCATTGTCACTTCAAATGGCCAGCGACTTCCTGGTGTACCCCTGCAAGAGGCGCATAAACTCAATGTCCTCCGCGAGGAGCTCCAAGGAGAACCCAAGAGCGTCGAGATCAAAGAGGGCGACGAGATCAAGGAGAAGATCTCCAATGTTGAAAGCACAGACACGCGACACCGGAAAGTCGTCCAACTGTCAGAGCAACATAATGGCGCATCAATGCAGAAGTCGACGACCAATGGCACCTTGCGAAAGGCCATGCCTCCGTCGCACACGAACCCTCTCTTCCCCCCATTGCCTCTTTACGGGCCTCCTTCAATGCTTCGAAATATCCAATGCCTATTCTTCCGAATATCAGCCTTCTTCCTCAGTTTGGCATTTCTTGGCGTTATTGTGCTGGGTGCTCTATTTACAAGCATCCCTTCGCTCTGGAGGAAGATCTTTTACCGGCTAACGTTCCGCAACCCTGATGCATGTCGGCCTTTTCATGAAGAGGAGAAGCGCAGAGCCCGTGCAAGGCATGAAAAAGAACAGGCCTGGGAGCAAAAGAAGTCGACAAATGGTCTCACTTTGGACCGTGTAGAAACCGCCGAAGCCTTCCCTCCAACTGAGGGTGGACCCGATCCGATCGTGTGCGATGTGGCATACTATGCACGGAGAGTTGGGCTCGATGTTGAAACCTTTGAGGTGCAGACCGAGGACGGGTTCTTGATCGAGCTATGGCACGTTTACGACCCGAAAGAGTACACTGAGCTGGATGGCAGCACTCGATCTCACCAAGGACCGGAAGTCTTCCAGGGCCCCAGAAGGAAGTTTAAGGATCCGAATCAGAAACCCAAGTTTCCCGTACTTCTCATGCATGGCTTATTGCAGAGTTCAGGGGCGTACTGCTGCAACGACGACGAGTCTCTTGCCTTCTGGCTTTGCAAGTCTGGCTACGATGTCTGGCTGGGAAACAATCGATGTGGTTTCAAGCCCAAGCACACGCTACTCGAGTATAGCGACCCAAGGATGTGGTGTTGGAACATTAGGCAGATGGGAGTCTTTGACCTCCCTGCGCTGACGTCGCGAATCATCACCGAGACGGGTTTCGAGAAGATTGGTCTCATCTGCCACTCCCAGGGAACAACGCAAACATTTGTCGCCTTGGCAAAGGAACAACGACCTGACATCGGAGAGAAGCTGACAGTCTTTTGCGCCCTTGCTCCCGCAGCATATGCTGGACCTCTGATCGGCAAGATGTACTTCAAGTTCATGCGAATAATTTCGCCCGGCCTATTTCGACTCATGTTTGGGATCCACGCTTTTATCCCCTTCATGATGCAGATGCATCAACTTCTGGATCCACGGATATATGGCTGGCTCGGCTACAAGGTCTTTTCCTTCCTCTTCGACTGGACAGATTCCCGCTGGGACCGTGGCCTTCGAAACCGCATGTTCCAGTTCGCTCCCGTATACGTCAGCGCCGAGTCGATGCGATGGTGGCTTGGGCGGGAGTGCTTTGCAAAGCACAAGTGTATCTTGGCTACTAAGGATGCCTTGAAGGCCGAGGAGCACATGGATGGAGCAGCCGACGGAAGACCCGTGACACCGAGAACAAAGTCAGCAATCGAGGCGCATCGGAAACATCCCAAGGGCTCGACAGCATGGTACAACGAACAAGCACCGCCGATGGCCTTCTGGGTCTGTGGGAAAGATAATCTTGTCGATGGAGAGAAACTCCTCCGACGTTTCGAGAAGGGCCGCGAACCCTTCGTTGATGTGGTTCACAGCAAGACGATTCCCGAGTACGAGCATCTTGACGTGATCTGGGCTATGGATGCCGTGGACCAGGTGTTCAAAGAGGTTCGAGAGGTGCTCTGGAAGACGTGTGATGCCCGCGACATTTGCCGTGTACCAGAGGGATGCGAGCATGTCGAGCCACTAAAGCCAAAGGTGGCTGTTGTCGAGGATGTGGTTGATGAGACTCAATCGAGCAGCAGCGGCGAGAACTAGATGAGATACGAGGATAAACGATACACGCATGCACATATACACGAGAAACCCTGAATGATGGAAAAGAAGAAGGATGGAGACGTTGCTTTTTGCTGATAGCTCCAACTGGCTTTTGTTAGCATCACTGCCTTGGCCTCGAGTTTGGAGTTTGAGCGACGGTGTTGTTACAGGAGTTAGAGGAGGATACAAGATATTCACGTAGACTATTGCTATTCATATAGACTCATCAATTCATCAGATAATATGCCAAGAGCCTGATAAGTTGTTTGGTGACACAATCAGCCATGACGTTACCCATATCCGCGGACTCGGGCTACGAAACACAAAAAACGGCAGCGGTCTTCGAGTCGATCTCTCCAACCGTCCCAAAGTCAATTGCCGCATCAGCCAAGACCTCTCCCTCCCCCGCGCAAGCTCGGTTCCCCGCGTACAACACCAGCACACCACCCCGGTCTGGAACCTCCGGAGAGGGACAAGCAAGGCCTCGCATCAGGAAAAGCCACCCTGGGAAGCAGGGGGTTGGCGGTTAGATGGAAGCTGAGGGGGTCGTCATGTGGTCTTGGGAGGCGTAAACTCTGGGGTTGATGGTCCGACTTGTGCTTGGAGGATGTGACATAAGATGGGAACGAGCTGCTGAATGTGTCCTTTCTTGTGACGGTTCCTGGTTCTTTGACCCTGCATCTTGAGCTATCTTTTTCTTTGAGGGAAGAACCCAATTTCTCCATCTGTCGATTCCAAATTGCCCACCATGCCACACTCGTCACCGTTCGCAGACGTCGATATCCCCCTTGTCGACGTCTGGAACCTATATATGGAGCGTCCTCGCGATTTCCCCGATGATCATTGTCTGTCTTCCATGTAATTTAATTGAAACAGCGTAGCTGATATCCTCTACAGCAATCCTCATTGACGGCGACACAAACCGCTCCTACACCTTCGTCCAGATCCGTGATCTCTCAGCCGCCTTTGGCCGGGGTCTCCGACACACCTTTGACTGGCAAAAAGGCGACGTCCTAGCCTTCTTCGCCCCGAACCACATCGACACAGCCGTTGTAAACCTCGGCGTCCTCTGGGCCGGCGGCGTCGCGAGCCCTGCGAACCCGACTTACACGGCCGAGGAGCTCGCGAGCCAGCTCGTCGACGCGCGGGCCCAGGCGCTCGTGACGCACAAGGCGTTTCTACAGACAGCATGCAAAGCGGCTGAGCTGGCGAGCCTCAAGCCAGAGAGGATCATACTTCTTGGCGATGGGAGGGATGATGGTGGGAGGTTCAGGCATTGGACCGAAGTGACGGACAAGGGCGCTTGGTTCAAACCCAGGAAACCGACGATTGACCCGCAAAAAGATCTTGCGTATCTATCCTACAGCTCAGTAAGTAGACGTTCCGTTGATATTGAGAAAAAATATTAATGATTTAGGGAACAATGGGGCTTCCAAAAGGTGTTATGTTGACGCACTACAACATGGTTGCCAACGCCTGTCAGTTTGACAAGTTTGACCTGAAGCTTCTGAACTGGGAGTTGGATGCTCAATTGGGAGTATTGCCTTTCTTTCATATCTACGTGAGTTGTGTTCTATCGAGAGGAAGGGAGAATAGTACTGACCTCACTCCAGGGCCTCGGCGTCGTCCTCAACGTCAGCCTCCTCTCAGGCGCAAAGTGCATCGTCATGGCAAAGTTCGACCTCGCACAAGCCTGCCAGCTCATCCAAGATCACCGATTGACTTTTGTATACGTGCCGCCGCCGATTATTCTGGCCCTGGGAAAGCACCCCTTGGTATCGCAATACGATCTCTCGTCTCTGCGCTTCGTCAACTCGGCTGCTGCGCCCCTGAGCCGAGATTTGGTGGATGCAGTATGGGATCGCCTGGGTGTAATGGTGAAGCAGGGTTACGGCTTGACCGAGACGAGCCCTGCAGTTTCAGTGCAGATGTTTGATGAATGGAGGCGGTATCTTGGTTCGGTTGGGAGACTTGTTCCCAACATGCAGGCCAAGATTGTTGATCCTGAAGGAAAGGAACTACCGCCCAACGAAGTATGTGTCGCTGGCTTGCACTGATCCTCCAATATCGGAAAACTGCTAACGTGGCCATAGTCCGGTGAGCTACTGCTAAAAGGCCCAAACGTCTTTCAAGGCTACTGGAGCAGACCTGAGCTCAACAAGGAGACGTTTACCGAGGACGGCTGGTTCAAGACTGGCGACGTCATGTACATTGACCCCAGTGGGAATCTGTTTATAACAGACCGTATCAAGGAGCTCATCAAGTACAGTATGTACAATAAAGTCCGCATATGCTATTCTTACTAACAGCTTGACAGAGGGTTTCCAAGTCGCGCCGGCCGAGCTAGAAGCTAAGCTCATCGGCCGCAAGGATATCGCAGACGTTTGTGTCATCGGAGTCTGGAACGAAGACGAACAGACCGAAGTCCCCCGTGCATATGTCGTGCCCAGCGCCGGCGTGGATGGGAGTGAGGAACTGGCTGCTGACATCATTGAGTGGTTGGGTAGCCGTGTCGGTCCCTCTAAGCGGTTGCGCGGAGGTGTGAGATTCATCAAGGAGATTCCCAAGTCATCATCCGGCAAGATTCTGAGGCGTATATTGCGAGATCAGATGAACAGGGAGGAAGGGGGACCAAAGGCCAAACTGTAGGGTCGGAGTATCGTTACTTATTTTGTACAATGTGCTTTGTATCTTACATGAGGTATAGCTCTGCTATTCCACCTCTATACAATCCAATATATCAATCATGCTGTCCTGTTTCACATGCTTTGATTAACCCATTCGCTCAGCCTCTTCCATCAGCTTCTCAACGCTAAACCTCGAGTCGCCAGTCGCAAACCAATCCAAAAGCTTCTTTCGCTCTTGAGCCCTCTCCTTGCGCTCGCCGTCTAGATCGACACCCTCGCCCTCCCATCCGCCATAGAATCGCTGCAGGCACATGACCAGCCACCTGGCGTTGTCCGGCTTGATACCCCGATCCTCGACGACCTGGCCCTGCATCAGGACCAGGCCTCGGTCATCGGCAAGGTCCAGGTGGTGCGTGATGGTTGTGTGTGGCTGCGCAAACTCGCCTCGGGTCTTGTATTCGGCGAGCTGGGTGAAGAGGACGGTGCTCGTCTTGGACTGGGCGTCAAACGTCCACTGAAGGAAATGAATCTCGGCGCCCTGTGTCGGGTGTGGCACGGGGAGGACGAATTGGGGCGCATTTTGCGCAGCCTCCTCCATGATCTTGTACGTAGAGGTCGGGATCACTGCGCAGATGGCATTCTCGGAGGAGGCGTGTCGCAGACGCCAGACGGCAGTGAGCTCCTTGTCAGGAAGCTCGCGCGCCTTGGGGAGGTCGATGATGTCATTGAGGGTCTTGACGGCGGGCTTGTCAGCTCCCCTAGGAGGCGCCCTCGGAGCCTCGCGCTCTTCTGTAGGCTCGATCTGACCCGGCGGGAGGTCCTTGTTCGGCTGGATGGTCGGGGTGTCGGGGGCTTGGGGGATGGTTCCGGGAGGATGCTCGACGGCATCCCTGCGGCGCTCGGCGTCGATCTTTTCGGCGTAGGCAGCTTTGAGATGATCAATGCTCTCGTGACCCTCCTGCTTGGCCTTTTGGTCGAGCTTCTGGCGGTACTTTTCGAGGACGGCCTGCGGTGGCTGTGTGGTTGCGAGGAAGCGGATGTCGTGAACTTGAGCCCATCGACGTTGGTTGACGGCTTGGGTTGCGCGTAGGGGAGCGGCTACGAGCCGGCGAAGAGCGGGAATTCGTAGCGAAGCCATGGCTATGAGTTGATATTGCCGTCCCTGGACGTACCAACTCCAATTGGGTATCGTAGTCTGGACGTCGTCGCAGGGTGAAGAGGAAGAAGCTTAGGTAGGTATGGAGTCTTGATGGAAAGATTTGGTAGGCAAGTAGGACAGGGTTAAACCACTGAATTCCGGGGCCTTCGAGCTCTGTCGTCACTAAAACCGGCAATAGTGGGGGCGGGCGTTTATCGATTCTCTCCCGCAGTTTGAAGGCGTCCCGTCCGGCTTCGGAGTTTGGAGGATGACAAAGTCGCCTCTAACAATTGGACCAAATTGATAGTCCATCTTTGATCTCGTTGGATCGGAGCTAGACGCATCCAGTTTCCTCAGTATCTTTTATCAATCCTCTCATCCGCCGCATTCTCCTTCAGAAGCAGTCCGAAAGCGTCCTGCCCTGTACCCCGCCATCAAAATTCACCGCCTTTGGTGGGCATCAACTTTCTGCCGCCCTCTACCACAACCCCGAGCAACGAGGCCTCGAGTCTCCCAAGTACAAGCGATAGGTCCTGAACTTGCATCGTCGCATCTGCATACGCTAGAGTACGATCGAAAGTATCATCCCTGCTCGCCATGGCGGATTTCAGGCAGTGGGCCCTCGAGTTTGTCCTGGCCGATGATGAGGGGCGACAGACGGCCATCGCTCAGAAGGCTGCCAAGGGTACTTATTCTCCAAACATGTTACTATTCTCTCAGCCGATCTTCTCTGACTGTACACTGTAGAGATTCAAACTGCATCTGCAAACACAAACCCAGTAGCACGATGGGTTGAAGCCGTGCAACCGTGGATGCCAGGGAGTGGTCATGAAGCCGAGGATGAGACACCGGACTGGACTGCGAGAGCGAAGGGTAGGTTAAGAACGTCACTGGCCGTCATTTCTGGTAATTCTAACAATTGTAGCTCTGGAATTTCTCTCTCGAACTTTGGATTTCTTGAGCAAGGACGTTTTGAAGCCAAGTCAAGGTATGCAGTATGCGTCTTATACACCCACGCCCTGGCTGACAACTCGCAGTAAAATTGCTGGTCAGCTTCTTCGGTGCCATGTTCGAGGTTGATCACAAAGCTGGCATTATGCCCTCTGCAACTGCCCTGACCCGGATAGCGGCCATGAAATCGTTCCAGCGTCATAGCGGAAACGAGATTATCCAAAAGATCTCTGCCTTGCGAGACGACTTTCCTCGTCAAGTGTCCAAGACCCGACTCACCATCTATGAGCTTATTCGATTGCTCATGTCTACCCCTGAAGTCGCCGGCGATTTGCAGCATCGACATGGTTCATCTGCTGGCTTCATGATTGACCTCCTGCAGCTCTGTCGAAGTGAGAGGGACCCTGAATGTTTGATGGTATGGTTCGACATTCTCCGAATATTCTTGTCTGGATATTCGCCCTCAAAGGAAGTTCTGGAGGAGATCTATGGTGCTTTCAAGCAATACTTCCCCATCTCTCTTCCTCGAGCATCGCAGGTTGCCATTACCCCTGAAGACTTGAAGTTGCAGCTACGGAAGTGCTTCTCGTCTACTCACTTGCTAGCTGACAACGTGTTTCCATTCCTCCTCGGAAAGTTGGATCAGGGTGATGCTGTAACTGTTAATGTCAAGGTGAGAACAATCATGCCCTTTTAGAGGGCTGCATTAACTAACCGTCAATAGGTTGATATCCTCAAGACTATTCGTGCCTGCTTGGACGAGTATAGCCACCCCGAACAGTCTGTCGCCCCTTACTGCGGCAGACTTTGGGGAAGCCTCAAGTACGAGGTCCGAAATGGAGAGATTGAGGACACCATCTGGGGCACCTTGGAAGTCCTCAAGTCCCTCACGAACAGACTCAAGGGCGATGACCTCCGTGACTATACTCTTTCTGTCACAAGAGACTGCGTCGCAGATCTTGCTACGACCATGTATGCATCATCTGCTGGTCGACTTTTGGTCAGTGTCTTGAGCGCTAAGCCTAGTGCTTTCGTCTTGATGGCCGCTCCGGTCATGACACACATTAAGGAGAACCTGCGACATCCAAAAGCCCCTGTGCACAGCCAGGATCTACTCAAGGTTCTTCATGTTGTCTTGGAGACTCGACTTTTGCTTGTCGACTCAGATATGACTACAGAGGAACGAGAAGATTTTGCCGCGATTGATGCCTTCTTTAAGCCGCTTTACGACGAGGTGTTCAAGAAGACGGTTAATCTTGGTTCAAAGTCGGACGCCTCTTACGACGATATCAAGATTGCGTCTCAGGCAGTTCAGGGGGCTGGAGCTTTGCTATGCCAAAGGCCAGCCAAGTCACTTGTGGCCGAGGACGCTGTGAGTTCTGGTTCTGAGCGACTTCTTCCCGAGGGAACGTGTTCAGAAATCTGCGAGTCACTCTTCGCTATCCTGACGAAATCCGGCCCAGGACATCCCCGGTCAGCTGGTGGTGACGAGCTTATTAATGACACCACCAAGGCCCTGCAACGTGCGATCCGTCTGTATCCCAAGGGCTTCAACTCCCTGGTTAACCAGGCCATGGCCATTGTTCGACCTGCTTGGAGAAGTGGAGGAGTAGACGAAGCATCCGAGACTATCACAGCCCTCGGAGCTCATATTGCCTTTGTGGGATCCTCGGAACTACCGTCAACCCCCAGGAACGGATTCGATCATTTCATATACTCCATTCGATCGTTCCTTTCAGAACTCTTCAATGCTCTTGAGGCAAAGGCAGACCCCCAGATCTGGTGCGCTTTGGTGGCGACTGTTCAATCTCTAATCCGACACTTCAATGATGCTTGCCTGGGGCAAAACCCACGGAAAGACCTCGACTTTGAGAGTGAGCCCTTGCAAAGGGTCAGTGTTGTTTATCCTGAGCTGGATCAACTTGGCGGAGAGAAGCAGGTCGAACCATCTGTGGGCTACCACTCTCAGGTTCCGCAACCATCCTCTGTTGACGAGATCAGACACGAGTTCCTACTTGTCAGTCTCTTCATTGCTCGACAACTTTACCGCAGGGCCACCAAGATTGTCGACTCTCATCCTCAGACTGGCAAAGCGGCGCTTACCCTGAGTGACGACTTTACCGGCGTGGACCAGGCCGCTGGACATCAGTACCTCCATTTGATCTCCACCTTGGCGGGCTTTGTGATCCACGAGTTCAGCGAGTCTCAGCAGGCTGGGCTGAAAGCTGAGACATTCGCCATTAGTCTTTTCCGTGATGATTTTATAACCGTTCCTCAAAAGTCATCAGAGGAACAGTTGACCGGTGGAGTAGAGCAGGCGGTGTTGGAGAACGGATCATCATGGAGTTGGTTAGCATCAGAAGCTCCCAATGTCCTGTCTCTTGGTATACTGCAAGTGCTACAGCCATCCGCAGTAGCAAGACTTGTATGTCTCTCCTGTCCAAGTATTGTGTCATGATTGCTAACTGGGATTCTAGTTCGAGACGGGAGTCGCACAAGAGCTGATCCTTAGCGGATTCGTGGCAAAATCTAGCCTGAGCAGACCGGTTACGCTATCCATTCTCACCATTCTGGCCAACAAGTACAAGATCGAGACTTTGCCGAGCCTTGTCGCTGCGCTTGAACAACTCACGTCGAGTCTGCTTCCAGCCTCTTCTTCTGAGGATGATGTATCACGCTTGGAGAAGATCACCTCGGTATATGCCCTTGCTGCAGGAATGGTGCGGCGGTACAGCGGTAAGGAAGCCAAGAACCTTCTCCAGCTGATCAAGGATTCGCCAAAGGATATCAAACTTGGCTCCGAACTTGCAAGGCGGCTCGAGGTCATCGTGGTTCCTCAGCAACCACTAACCAAGGAGAACTACGCCATCGTGAAGCCTTTGTGGGTGCAGAAAGTGTACTTTGAGCTGGTCAGCCCCATGCTGCAGGCGGCTACCGGACAAGACGCCGAGGTGCAAGACCAGCAGGTCAAGGCAAATTACAGCACTGGAGTTCTCCTCATCGTAAAGCATATGAGCTTTCCGATCTACGAGGCGGACGCGGATAAAATCCTTCGCATCTCTATTGCCATTGCGCAGAACAGCGACATTGGTCCTGAGACTAAGGCTGCTCTTGATGTGCTCAAGAACACGCTCATTGAGGCCCCTGAGAAGGGCAAGGGGCATCTTCGAAGCATCATCAAGATCTGCACAAGAGTCTTCTCCGCCGCGAGTGTCGATCCCGAGACAGAGGGCGCTTGTGGTAAGCTTGCTCTGGAGATTGTGGGAGGTCTGCCGCGCATGTACGAGTCTCAGCATCTGTTACCGCACGCACCTCAGGTGCAGCGAGAACTGACAATGGTCTGTGGACATCGTGTGCGAGAAGTGAGAAAGACGGCACGGCTGGCGAGAGTGGCATGGGCGGATCTCAAGTGAGTGAACTTGGCGTTTTCAAACATTGGGCTTCTGGATGGATGGGAGCCCGGATATAGAGGCTATATACGGCGTTGACATTCGATCTTGCGTGTTGGCCGTCACAAGATAGCTAGATGAATGCCCATGACGTTGAAATCCTTGAACTTAAACAAGATGCTGCAGTGACTCTGATAATATCACCTAGGATACAACGAGTTTGTCCTTGAGTTTTCACTTCCTCTCTTCAACCTGGTATCAAGACACGATCCTCTCTGAACGCCGGATTAAAAACGAACAGTCAATCCCAACTTCTTGCACATTTTAATATCCCCGACTCTCTTCCTACGCCTTGCGTCGCTGCTTGCCCCCCTTCTTTCCGGCGTCGGCTGCCGTCGAGCTACCCTCAGCAGCACCCGCGTTGGCGGCGAGAACAGCATCGAGAACATCGGGACTGGCATTGAGGAGATCTTGCGAGACAGTGACGCGCTTGGGATCACGCTTGCCAATCAGGGGTACCGAGGTGGCGAGCAGCTCCTGGAAGGGGACTGCGACGAACTGGCCGGTCTCGTCAAACCAGCCGGTGAAGGGCTTGGAGAGCTTGAGGACGGAAGACTTGGAGTCGTTGTCGGTAACGGTGATGGTGAGGTTGTAGATGGGGGTGTTCTTCTTGGTCGAGCTGCTAATGGAGATCTAGACGAGGACTTGTTAGAGGAGGTATGCGCATGACAAGAGGGTTGCCGTACCTTCTCGCCGGATGGCGATGTACCCTCATAAATGACACCCTTCTCACGGAACGTGATCCATAGTGTTAGGGCTGTGTTGATCAGAGTGTAGACTGCAACGGCAGCAGCTGTAAAGTACTTGGTGCTCTCGAAACCAAGCTTGTAGTCCCAAAGGAAACACGCGGCGGCGATGCCAAAGGCGCTGTAGCCGAGGGCGAGGCGGACGTCGGTGAGGGTATGCGACTGTCGGAACTTGAGAGAGTTGAGGTAGTTGGGAATGGCGTCGTCGGATGTGTTCTTGAGGTCTGTTTGTTTGCGAGGGCCACCGTGTCAGAAGAGATGGTTGTAAATGGAACATGGGTTTATTGGAGCGCGTTTACCTGCGAGGTTGTAGACCGAAATCTTTTCCGCTGCGTTGGCCATGGTGGGCTAGAGGCCAGAAACGGCACGTATATCGGAGATTGAGGTGTTGCTGTGTGTTGCGAACGAAGAGCCGTTGAAGTTGGCTGTATGTAAGTGCAACTTCAGCTCGCCCATCCATATCCATCATGGGGCTTAAGCATGTGGGATAGCTGTCCCTTCAAAGAGAGTCTGGCCAATAAGAGGCGAGAATCAGCGCCAGTCGTGGCTTAACCGCCCGCCGGCATAGTCGGAGCCCCACTAGCTTGTGGCGCATTAGAGACAGCATGGATCGTGGCTATTTGGCGACTTGGACCTCACAACCTCCAACAGCTTCATCACAACGCGACGTCAGCCTCTTTCCTCTCTGCCTCACCAATTGCGCACCCTCGACTGTCGACATCATGGTGCAAGTTCCGGTTCAGACCCTTCACAGGGACCCCCAGTTATTGTACGTACAGCTTCGAAAGCTCCTCTTGACACCAATTGCTGACCTGAAGCTCCCAGCTACTGGATCCTCATCCCCATCACCATCGTCATGGTCCTGACCGGTGTCCTCCGCCACTACGTATCCGTCCTCATGGCGACAGCGCCAAAGAAGCAGGACAACAAGGCCATGCGTGAGCAGCGGTCCCTCGCTCGCGGCGTCGCCCTTCGCTCCAACCACCACGCCCTCTCCCAGAAGGCCTTTGAGGCTCGCCGCGATGTCCTGACCACCGGCTTCGAGTCTGGAGCATACCTGAAGGAGCCCGATCGCAAGGGTCAACCTCCTGCGAACCCTCTGACTGATCCCAGTGCCATGGATGGCATGATGGGCATGATGAAGAACAACATGGCCATGATCATTCCAAATACCCTCATCATGAGCTGGATCAACGCCTTCTTTAGCGGCTACGTTATCAGTATGTCTGTTGCCGACTTGTGGAGAGACATTGTCTAATCTTGATAGTGAAATTGCCCTTCCCCATCACCATCAAGTTCAAGAGCATGCTGCAGGCTGGTGTGCAGACCAAGGAGATGGACCCCAGGTGGATGTCCAGCATCAGCTGGTACTTCCTTTGCATCTTTGGTCTTCAGTTTGTCTACGTCTTTCTCCTCGGCAGCGACAACGGTAAGTGTCTATCGATAGCCTCCCTAACTGCTGAGACCAATTAACTAACGTAATACAGCTGCTAGCCAGGTCGCCCAGCAAATGCAGGCGCAGCAGATGCCCACCCCCATGGCAGGCCCTGGCCAGGACCCCCACAAGCAGTTCAAGGCCGAGGCTGAGAACCTTGCTGTCGTCGAGCACTACTCAGTTCTGGACGACGTTGAGGAGCGTTTCTTGGCGGGTATCAAATCGTAGATTCATAGAACGAGCAATATACATACGCCGACAGACGCCGTGGCACATTTTCCTTGGCCCCTGATCTCTATCCTCGGTCCCTCCCCGTGTCCAATTCTATCACTACTAGTCCCACCAGAGGCACAGGCCCAATCCATCGGCAATCATGCTGCCCTTGATCCTGTATGGCGCCGTGGCCTCCGACTCTTCTTGCTGTTTTGGTCCAGCAGGCGCTTGGTCGTGCCACTCCTCGTCGATGACTTGGAACCGGACCATTTCGTGCATTTCATAAAGCAAGCGTTGCTCTTCATCAACGTTCCAGACCCAGAGTTGATCACTATGGCTACTGTAGATAATTGTCAGTGCCTCTCGGTCAACAATCCATCCAACAACGGGAATACGCACAATTCAGCCCCGGGGGGTAGGTACTCATACGACACAAAGATGTCGGCAAAAAAATCTGTTTGCAAGTGGATGCCTTCAGGCGTAGAGGTTGATATTCTGGCCATCATGACCTCACCCTTGAAGGGACGGAACACCACCATGCGGAACTCGACTAGAGAATTGTGCTTGATCAGCCGCCATGATCACCAGGGTTCAAAGGTCCAACATGACAAACCATTGACATTGACCAGGCCGGTGCCATGGCCGATGAGACCCTCCGAGGCCCATTGCAGGTCGTACAAGCATATGCAGAGGCCGATTTTCTGAATGACCTTGTTGGAGTACTTCGCGTTGATGTTGTCCTCAATGGCTTCCTTGCTCCGCTTGGAGAAGTCTGCCGGCGCAATCTGCACCAAGTCGGCGATTTTGGTCTGAGAGTGAGTGTCAGTCACGGTTTCACTTGGATGACGCTTGGTGGGGGTGCAACATACCAGGATGAACATGGTGATAGCACGTTGGGCTCACTTTAGAGTCACTGTATGTACCGAGACTTCCTGATATCTTGCTCTAAAGCATCGAAATATTTGTCAAGTGTCATAAGAAAGAGCTTCTTCCTTCCAAGGGGTCTCTCACTGACCCAGACACTTTGAGTGGTTGGTTGACTGTACCGAAGAAACGGGCTTGGTCGCGGCAGAAAAAGAATGCCGCTGGCGCTAACCCTCTTGAAGCTAGCTCTCTCCCAGTCCCCGCCTCACCGCCTGCCAGAAAAGGGCCCACGACCCACCAGCTGCGATTGCGGTGTGCAGATAATTTCCAACAGCTTGTCGTGTCGCAGTGGGCTTTTTGGGAAGGAGGGAGCTTTCACACTGCTCTCTGCTCCGTCTCGGCCGTCATCGTGCCTTCCTTCTTTCTAGAGACGACGGGAATCAAACAAGCAGCCGCGGTCCCCCCCTTTGACTTTGGCTGCTGCCTTTTTTCTTTTCTGAATTTCGGCGTTTGAACCGTATTTCTTCTCTTCCCCCCTCTCTTCTCGGCGCCTTCTTGATCTTTCTTCACTGTGCGTAACCTTTTCGTTCTGCAGCCTCCGCGAACCCTTTTCCCACTCGACACGTCGACCACGAAATCTTCCCATCGAGGAGCTATAAACACGCCTGCATCTTCCATCCCAACGAATCAACGAACTCTCGCGTGTCCTCGCTCGAAACATTATCGGCGAGGTCGAATACTACCATCGCAGACTCTTCCTACACCCCCCGGACCTGAGATCCCTTCATCCAGCAACAACTTCCATCATGTCAGGTTACGGCTACGGTCCTCCTCCCCCGCCTCCATCGGCTTCTGCTCCCCCAAGTTACGGACCCCCAGCACCATCCTACCCTCAGCATGGCCAGGGCCGAGGCGGCTCGCATCATGGTAGAGGAGGTCGCGGCGGCCACTACAACGGAGGTCGCGGTGATTACCACGGATCACCCCAAGGTCACTATGAGTACAGTGGCCAACCATACCCTCCCCATCACAATGCTCCTCCATATGGAGGCTCCCACCCGCCGGCCGGAAGCTATCCGCCGCCGCAGCCCCAATGGGGGCCTGAGCATAGTCATCCTCCACCTCATGGGCATACGCCCGCTCCCATGTCTTCCAACAACTACCACCCTAACTACGCTCCCCAGCCATACCCTCCTTCTCAGTACCCGCAGCAGCCTCCGTATGGCGGCCCCCAGCCATACCCTTATCAAGGCCCTCCTCCCCCTCCTAACCAATCCCAGTGGGGTGGTCAAGGACAACCTCCTCAGAACCATTACGGCAATGGCAGGCCACGAGGTGGTTATAGTGACCGCGGCGGACCGAAGCCTCCAATGAACGGCCCCATTCGCCCTGGGTATGAGCATGAAGGAATAGCACCACCTGTTAACGGTTATGGTCAGCCATATCCTCACGATCCTCGGGCAGCCCCCTATCCCCCAGCGCAATACCCTTACCCTGGCCCTCCTGCGCCTCCTGGACCACCTCACCAGGATGGCTACTATGGTCACAATCGCCGCGGCCGAGGTGGCTTTAGAGATGGGAACTCTCGGGGACGTGGAGGCTACCATGGAAATGACAAGTCCCGCCATCACAACAAGTCTGGCCACAATGACTCCAACCACAACAAGCCTGAACCCCCTGCCTTGGGTAAGAAGAAGAAGCGGAAGATGAACACGTTGGGTTTGACTCCTGGAATGGACTCGGAATCTGAGGACGACGAGGGAGAAGAGAAGGTCCTGACTGATTTGATCGGACAAGAGACCATCCAGTAAGTGGTCAAGCCATTTCCCACTGGCCCCTCCTAACTCTTTGCAGGATCCAGGATGTCGCGGCGTTCTTGGCGGAACGAAAGAAGCATTTCCCTACAAAGGCCCGTGTTGAGGCTAAGAAGACTGCCGAGCTGGCACACAACGGCGAAGACAAGGCTTCCTCGCTGGAGAAACAGGCCGACAAGCTCCGGCGACAGCTTCGCAAGGTTGAGTCGTCGATCAAGCGAAAGCGTGAACAAGGGGATGAGGGTGATGAGATGAGAGACCCGTCCGAAGAGTCTTCAGATGACGAGCCAGAAGTCATGTCTACTCGTTCCCACGTCGCTCCCCCACCTCCTCCTCCCGCAAAGAAAGCCGACGTTTCCAAACACTGCAAATATTATTCCACTGGTGGAACATGCGGCAAGAAGGGCAAGTGCCGCTTCGTTCATGATCCCGAGGTCCGGGAGGCCGCCATGAAGGAACGCGAGGCCAACCATGGACGTCTTACCATTCAGCAACGCTTGATCCTCAACGACAAGGAGCAGGAAGACCTCACGGTCCTTCAGTCCATCGATTACCTCCGGAAGAAGGGAGCGATAGAAGCGGTCGAGCCATCCGAGGTCCAGGACGAAGGCACCAGGAAGGTCAAGGCTGAGCTTCCCGCGCAACCTCCTCCGTCCAGCTTGCTCCCTGATGCCCCGGCTTCTCTCCCTCCCCTTCCAGTCAAGCGGGAGCCTGCATTGCCTCGTCGCAACCCACCACCTTCCATTGTTCCCGGCGAAAATAACAGCAGCACCCAAGGAATCAAGCACTATCAAGGCTGGCTGCTGAGGCCTTATGGGAGCACCAACGGCAAGTCATCCAAGAGCGATGATCTGCCGTGAGAGTCAAGGCCTACCACAATCACCTTCAAACCCGGCCTTAGGACCGTGTGGATGGCCTGCCAAGAGTCGTTTTCGAGTTCTGAAAATGGATAGTTACCCATGGATGGACATTTCCTATCCTGCCCTCTTTGTTTGAATAGTGTACGAGTACGATGGTCGGTTACTGACTTGAGCTTGACGTGCGGGTTACTGCCTATAGTGGGCTCCGTGTCGAGGATCAAGTACCTGAAGTCGGTTGGATCCGGGCGGTTGGAGCTTCAGTTTGGAGCCTTCCGGTGATCGACCCCTTTGGTTTTCTTATTTGGGCCAGTTTATGCGTTTGGGTTTTCTAGGCACAGGCGTTGAGCTAATCTCAGATCACTAATGGCGTCTAGTTCCTAGACAATGGATGTTTGGAATGGGAAAACTACCTATGTTTGTGCTTTCACTGTGTCCTCTCCTGCTTATGAACGTGTGTGGATGAGATGCTTCCAGTGGGTAGTTGCAAAGTGGCGACTCACACTGATGCGTGAAGACTTTACCAAGCGGAAGCAACATGTCATACGCGAGTGCGTTACAAACTTGATACCATTATTGCTAAACAAAGAACTACATAAGGGTATAGACGGCCACTCTGTGGCTGTCGTGGTGTTGAGGAGGCTCAAACACTTGGGACAGTAGAGGAAGGCTTTTGGTTGGGAGCTCAGACAGAAGCTGTAGCAGCTCGTAGGGTTTTACAATTACGTCTAGACAAGATACCATTCTGAAGCGTCATGCAGAGTACGTGCCCGTAACTATCTACAGCCCCGTCCTCGTTAGTGTTCACTGTGAAAAGCCACCCGTGATCCCCGGTCTGGGTTCCCTCCCCTGTCCGAAGCCCCGTCCCGTCTTGACCAAAACTATGCAGCCGCCCCCTTTAAGACTGTGCGACAAAAAAAAAATCAAAAAAGGAGAAAAGGGGAGGAAAGATGACAACTCCGTCGCTAATGTGGCCCCTATTGCGTGTGGAATAGACGCGGCAAGGGAGAAAAAGCAGCAAGAAAAAAGCCGTGTAGTAGGGGAGAGTAAGAAAAGCACATCTCATAAAACGCCTCCGTTTCCGAGTTCTCGACCGTTGCTCGCGTTGTTGTGAAGTAGGATTGCTTTGGGTGAATAAGTGTGTGTGATGATTGATGAACCAAAGACTGGAGTAGGATATCTCGACCAAAACCTCATCGAGATACGCCGGATGAGGCGTGGATGTTGCCTCAAGGCTTCTCTGTGTAAGGGGTAACGTCGATAGAAGAGATGACAAAAGAGGCTAGATCATCGACGTCGAGCACGAAGGGCTTCCAAGGCTGCTTGACGCTTGCGCGCCTCCTTGTCGGCCTTGAGTTTCCTCTCAAGCCGCTCCTCTTGAATATCCTCGCGGCGAGCAATCTGCTCTGCTCGGCGTTCCTCGATGTCGAGCTCGTCCATGCCGGCCTCCATGTCCGAGGACCCGTCAGACGCATAATCAAATCGGGGCCCGCCGTCGGCCTCTTCCTCGTCGTCGTAATCAATGAAATCGTCCATGTCTTCGTCGTACTCGTCTTCGAAGCGTGACTTTGAGCGCGCCGGACGAGGAGCCCGTGGAGCACTTAGTAACGCTCCACCACGGGGGGTGTCCTTCTTCTTGGTGGCATTCCCGGGCCTCGGCCTTGCTGTGCCGGTGTATCCCGTGGTTGCCGTGACGGCCTTCTTCACCTTCTTTTCTTCCTCGGTAGGCGCTGCGGCTCTGCCACTAGGAGTCTTGCCTCCAGCTGCCTTGCCCCGTTCTGTCTTTGCCGGAGGCGGGGCCTTGCTGTCACGGCCGTTGCGTGCATCTCTGCCCTGTCCATTCACAGGCGTGCCATTCCGTTGGCCTGGCTTGGCCGTGCCGGAGTAGCCTGAAGGATGACTTGGCCTCGGCTTCTTGGCGTCTCGAGGGTCTACCTTTGCCTTTGCCTCTTCCTTCTCCCTCTTGATATTGCCACCCTCGACCTTCTTGTGCTGGATCTTACCGACCTGACCCATCGTGGCCTGAGCACGTTGAGCCCGAGCCAGAATCTCGGCGAAAGAACCCTTCTTCGGTGGTGCACCACGGGCGGCGGGAGGCGCGCTCGAGGGGCCGGGGGACGGCCTGCTGGGAGGGGCAGGCTTCGAGATGCGGTTACCCCCGTTCATGGGTCTCGATGACAAAACATTGGGTTTTGAACCCCCGCCATTTGTCGGATTTGATGGCCGCTGGGAAGGCGTCGGTCTATCGAGCGGGCGTGATGGTTGAGTCGGTCTCGAGGACGTCTCGTTAGGGCGGGGTCTGGGCGGCTGCGACGTCCGTGGTGCCACTGTGGTAGATAGCGTCGTGACTCGAGGTGCCTTGGGGACGTATGGGCGAATGTCATCGTCGGCCTTCCTCTTGGGCAGAGTGTTCGATCGTGCGAGGTTCTGTGCGGGGGACGGCGACGCCCCATCGTCGCCGCCGCTGATCTGGGCGAGGAGGTCTCCGATCTTGAAGGCCATGGTCAACGTTTTTTTCCCGAGGGTGCAAGATTGGCCACCGGGTCAGTCACTCACCGGCATCGCGTCAGAGATGAGCCAGACAAAGGACTGTATGCGGAGGTGATGCCTCAGAGTAAGAGAGGAGCAAGCAAGCTCGTGCGTGAATTGTGAGTCATTGAGCGGGCGGCAAAAGTTTGTCGGGCTCCTCTTTGCTCTTGTCTGCTGTCGTCAGGAACTTTGAAGTCTTGCAAACAATGTGAGACTCTAGCGTTCTTGGTGGCGGGAGGCGCAGAGGCGATAGATGGCTTGTTCGAGGTCGAATCCGCCCAAAACTTGCAACCAAGACACCTGGAGCTCAGGCGATCACAAAACTGCAAAGGGGGAAATCATACAGTTGCGTGAAGAACAAAGAATCAGTGACAGCCAACCTTTATGGGCGAAGGAGGAAATCAGGGAAAACGCCACACCGGAGCGCGGCGCCAGGACACGTGACCCCAATCCTGGCACGAGGCAGGATGTCGTGTGGCGGTGCGCGTTGGGGTCAAACAGATCGGGACCGGGACCACGGCAGGTGACTTTTTCCGGGCAGCCCACAGAAAAGTGAAGGACGCAGGGGATCCCCGCAGCCCCGCCCTAAAAATTCGGCTAGCAGCCCACAGGATCAAAATTGGCCTTGACTTTCGTCACGCCGTGAACTTTTTCTACCTCGTCACACCGAAAACCATAACCAAAGGACTCGAAGGCTTCAGTCTCCGCCCAACTTGCGGTTAAATTGATTGATTTCTCGTGTTCTCCTCAGACTCCAGATGTAAGTATTTAGTCCTGCTGCTCCCTGCTGCTCAGCGTCGTTGTTCTACTCCCACTGTCGCAAAGCGCAACTCCAAAATATCCAAATTCACAGCTCTAACGCGCTCGACCAGAAACCACATTCAAAATGAAGCACCTCGCAGCTTACCTTCTCCTCACCCTCGGCGGCAACGCCTCTCCCTCTGCCGCCGACATCAAGGCCGTTCTCGAGTCCGTCGGTATTGAGGCTGACGACTCCCGCCTCAACACCCTGATCTCCGAGCTCAAGGGCAAGGACATCCAGGAGGTATGCCAACCCCGATCCACAGAGTTGCACACAGACACAATATGCTAACAATTATACTCTAGCTCATTGCTGAGGGCTCTGAGAAGCTCGCTTCCGTTCCCTCCGGCGGTGCTGGTGGTGCCGGTGCCGGTGGTGCTGCCGCCGGTGGTGCCGCCGCCGAGGAGGCTAAGGAGGAGGAGAAGGAGGAGGAGGCTGAGGAGTCCGACGAGGACATGGGCTTCGGTCTCTTCGACTAAGCGGTCTGTTAAAGACTCACCACGGTTACGACGCCTCACGAATTTCGGAGAAGCTACGCGCACACGGGTTGTTGGCCGGTTCCTGCATGTCATTTTTCGGCGTGGGAGGATTGGCTGCTCATGGCTGGATTGGGTCTCTCTAGGGACGGGATAGATACGGCATGGGGAATTTAAAAAAGGCGGTTCGGCTCTTCGAATATTTAGTCCTGATTCATCGTGAATGTCTTTGCGTATGTGCCATGGATGCCATTCTTCAGGTCAACCTTTGACCCTGAAGCTGTGCATATCTAACTGAGTCCCGCCGCAAAATACAGGGTTATGAACCTCTATCAATTTGCATAGCTATTGCTGCCATGACTTCTCAGTGTCATTGTGCTCCCATGCGCGACTAGTAGCTTGACTGGGGGTTTCCCGCAACAACACAAGTAACTAGGCCACTTAAGGCTCATCGGCGCATCCAAACACAACTTAGTAAAGCTCCTCATGGTTGTTTGTGTGGGCGAATATCGCTGGCCCGAAGGGGATTAAAATTTCAGTGCAGACGCCGGGGCTATGGTGACGACTACCAATGTTTGCGTGGGTGAACTTTGCTGGCCCGAGGGGGGTTAAAAGTGCAGTGAAGGTGCCTATGCAAGTCCATTGCATAAGCGCGAAACAGGGGTAATGACGAGCGTCAATAAGGCTATTCCGGGCACTGCCAGCACAAGGGCCCTGGTCAGCTGAGGCCTAGTCAGCGGCTCTTTGTTTGTCAGAATGAGATGGGAAAGCTTGGTTTTCGGCAAGTAGCCTTCCCGGTAATCTCTACCTACTGTTCTCGTGGCTGAGGCCGAGGATAATGGAACTTAAAGAATATCGCTCTTCTCATTCGTAAGTGCCCATCAAAACTAGCTACATACAAATGGACTAATATTAGATTTCATGGGAAAGAGCCTAGCAATCTCGGCATCAGACAATCAGCTGCCTGTGATATCGCCAAGTTGAGTTGCAGATGTAAACTGCCATGTAACACGAACAAGCAAACAAACGAGACCCCAAATGTACCCAACTTTGAACGCCGCAACACTCCAAATCTGTAATATGTACACCCACTGTCGACCTACTTGGTCGGGCGGTAGCCAGTCTCTTCACCAGCCCATGAAAACACCCGTGACTGCCCGTTGTTGCTATAGGTCGGCAGAGGCGAGTTCCCGGGATCCGCAGAGGCAGGCAGCTCGGCTGGTGCAATCTGCTCGGGGGGCTTCGGCGTCGTGGCACCCTGCGAGGGCGAAGGCGCGGGATGCTGCGTATAAGTGTCACTGCTGGACGCCGCCCGGGTTAGCAAACACAGCCACGCGGAAGGAAGAGAGAGCAACTCACTAGTACGACCCTATCGTCCCGTCCTGGGCTTGGGCTTGGGCCACCATTGCTGCCAGCGCGGCGGGGTGCGCTCCGTAGCCGACGGATTGGTGAGGACTCATGGGAGGGCTTTGGCCAAAGGGGGCTGCTACTACGCCAGGTAGTGGTTTGTTCACATCCCAAGGAGATCCAGGATTGGGAGAGTTGAACTGTGTCTCTACGACGGGGGGACCACGGAAACTCTTGCGGTATGCCTTGTCGAAGCCACCTCGTCTTCCGCAGAGGTAGAGCAGGGCGCCGGCCAAGAGTAGCACTGCAGCACTTCCGATGGCGATTCCGGCAATGGCGCCAGGGGAAAGATGAGGGGATGCGTCGTCATCGTCTGCTTCGTTTGAGCCCTTGGGGCTCGCAGTCTCAGAGGGGAGGTCTTCGGTAGGCCATGGCTCTCCGGGTCGCAGCTGATAGTCGACGTCCTTGGCCTTTTCAAGCCACATGTCGAGGGTTTCGTTCCTGGACTGTCGAGTTGTTAACCATCATTCACTTTAGGAAAGGATACAAAGAGCCCTTACTGGGTTCACCACGCCCATCATGTGGTACTTTACGCAGGATCCGGGTGCGCCACAGTAGAAGAAGATGGGATCGGTATTGTTGACTCGGACTCGGAATCGAGGGGCCTAGCCATGTCAGCATCATGATGGGTAGTAACTGGGGGAGTATTCACTCACATCATCAGTGATGGCCTGAACCTTCTGGACACCACTCGAGAACCCTTCTCTGTTCAGGTCGACGTATTCGTAAGGGATACATGGGTGCTCAAAGTCTCCTCGGATTATCCAGTGTCCGCTGGGATAGAAGCGCCATTCGATAGTGTCGCCAACCTTGGCTTCGACTTCGGCAGGGGTAAACTTGTGTCCAGACTGTGAAGCCATCAGCAAGATACATCTTCTCATACACTCGATATAACTCACCGCTCCAACATTGACGGTGTGAGTTGTCGCCCCTGAAGCCGAAGCAGTCGTTGCAGCCTCAGCAACTGTAGACGTGGCCTCGAGGGTCTCTGTCAGAAAGCCAGACACGGTAGGAGGTATTGGTCCTCCCGCGGCCCATGCCGTTGTGAGGAGGGCCGGGAGTATAACGAAGGGAATCGGCAGCATTGTAACAGGATCACTCGGATCTGAACTGCCCAGAACAAGCCTTGTGGATAGCAAGCAGAGTATTCAAGCATGAGAGAACTGACAGCACGAGAAGAAGAAGAGGAAGGAAGGACAGAGGAACACGGAAGCTGAGTCATGAAGCACTTTATCACTACGTGGACACGAGTACAGGACAAAGAGGGTGTACGAGGGGGCCGGAATGACAGCTGAAGTTGGTGAACCCCCCCTCTTCGCTCCGGGGCTGAGGGAGACCACCACCTGGGTTCGCTCGTGAATATCTGTGCTTCCCAACGAGGCGCTGCACTTGGCTGCATTTGATCCTGCTGAGGGATGCAATTAGCATGGTGATTTCTTGGAAGGGCGGATGATGGTGCATGGCCGTATCCAGCCACCAGCAAGGGGGAACAAAGGAACTCGAGGATTCAGCGAGTCTTCTGGGTCATGCAACCACTTTCACCTATTTAACTTGTTGAAAAGCTGTTGGACTTGAAAGTTTCATGATCCAACAGTGGCCAGAATGCCAACCTTGGGCCCTTTGTTGGTGAAGTCCGACACTTGAGGGCCAAGTCCTCTCCCAAGCCTGAGAAACCTAATCATGGAAACTGAACTATAAACCCGTTGCTCAGCCTGGCCAAGATCTCGGCTAGAGTGAGATAACTAAAGCCGGCCCTCAGCACTCACTCCTCTGGCTATGCATCGCCGGGTAGCACTTGGGGGGAGAATCAGCATCAGCCTTGAAGGGTTGTAAGCGGGCAACCTTTGTTGGAGTTGCAGCGTCAGTATTGATTTTATGGATGAAATACATTCCAAGCCATGCAAATCCGGCCGCTAGATTGATTTCAAGGTTATTGCGGATACAACCTCATGCCTCCAATCGAGTTGTTCCTGTCTAACCGACAACACCATCTTGGGTAGTTGACAGAAATATGCATAGACATCAAGACATCTGGCTCATACAATGTGCATCGTTATTTTGGCACCTATTCAAGCCCCTGGTCCACCACATGCTCGTCCTCCTCTCGCAGCCTTATCTCGCTCTACACCTGAGGAACCTCCACGGCAAGACACATCACCACGTCGTGACACGTTTCGGATGCAACGTCTTGTCCCGTAAATCATAGCAGAAATCGGAAGGAGAGCATATACCCCTCCTTCATCAACGCCGTATGAGCCTCAAGTCGGCCCCTACCACTTGAGATCTTCAGGAGTGGCCAGCTTCTGCTTCGCCCACACCCTCTCATTCGACAGAGTGTTGTGTAGGATCCTCTCCCTCTGCTCCTTTGTAGGAGTTCTCCATCGCCAGAATTGCGTGTACTTATTCTCCTTTCCTTCCAATACATCCACGACGTACTCGCCCAGAACCGGCAAGAACTTGAAGCCTATAACCTGTAAGCGTCGAGTCTCCCAACTTTGTCCAGACAGACTCACCATGGAAGCTTCCGCCAGTTACAACCAAAAGACCTTTCGTCTCTGGTACGCGATCGATCACAAAGTCGAGATCAACAGTGTCTGCGTACCAACACATCTTTACCGCAGTGATCTCCGCCCCTACCAGATCTGGCAGATTCTCCCTCACAAAGTCCTTGGTCTCTGCGATCGGGGAGAGCGGCGGTCCTCGCTTCCCCACCTCTTCAGCAGTTGCCGGGGCTGAGAAGGGTGTTCCCGAGTCTTCATCTGAGGGGTTGGTCCATTTCAGAGAGCGATACGAGATCTTGAGAATGCCGTTTCCTACTTGGGTCAATCTTGCAAACACAAAGAACAAAGCGCGAGCCGTGTGTCAGATGGAAATAGGAAAAAGATGGCATCAAAGAACTCACTATCCAAAGGGAACCCGGTAAGTCCTCCACTCTCTGAACTTCCAGCATAGTTCCAGGCCCAGGTAGGAAACGCATCGGCGCGGTAACGATGCTGCAGATGCTCAGGCACTTTGATAAAGACAAAGTTGCCAGCCGTGGTCGTCATGAAGCTCTTGAGCTCCGGCACGATGAGAGGAGAAAACGGGCCTGCAGCAACAATGACCAGGTCCGCAAAGTGACGCTCCCCGTCCTTGGTCACGATCCCGACGACCCGACGAACGTCTTTGTCGTCTCTGATCAAGGACGAGAGCTCGCCCTTGCCCCCAAAGTAGGTCTCTGCGCCTCCTTCTTGTATGAGGTCAAGGGCATACTTGCATGCCAAGTCAGCGTTTGCCAACCCTGCGTTGGAGTCAAAGACACCGTCAAGGGCGAGACCTCGACTGCGTCGTTGGAACTGATCAAGACGGGCACCGCCCCATCCGTCGGCCTCTGCTCTTTCCAGGTCTTGGTCTGAGTGAAGAAAGTACTGCGTGTGGCCGAGTCCAGCCTCGCTCATTGTCTTGAAGGTCTCAATGTCGACATCTTGAGGTCTACCGATGTCGGTGAGACGTGCCCAACCAGTGTTTAGGAACAGTTCCTGGCCAGAGTCCTTGTTCCACTGCTTCCACTTGTCTATGGCGCGGTTTGCCAGGTCTTGAAGTATTGCCGAGTCTCCATACGCACTGCGGATAACCTTATGGCTATCTAACGGCGGCGTGTTAGCTTAACACAAAGCTTGGCAGCTCAATACTCACCAGATGATGCCGAGTCACCGCCGTTGAACGGCGAGTACTTTGAAGCATGGTAATCCTGTTTGTCAAATATCTTGATGTTTCGGTAGCCGCGTTGTTGCAGGTGCAACGCCGAGGACAGGCCAAACACGCCGGCACCTGGAAGGTATTAACAAGAGATACTAAACGAATGGACCAAGGTTGACTATACCAACTATGATAACTGAACTGACTGGACTGGTCATCTTGATCAGTTTTAAACTTGGATATTACCAACCTCGTTCAACTTCAGATTCTGATCTAGATGGGTAGCGGGCATTCAGGTCCCCTCAACTCGAGTATAAGTTGAGCGTCAAGATATTGAGAAACGCTAACCGGAGAGTCGTATTCGAACCGGAGAATTCCATCTCGTATCTAGTTAGTCCCCATTGCGTGATTATAAACGGCGTCTATAATCCCCGGTTGGCTTAGTTAACTGCAATCCTTCAACTCGTCTCCAGATCCCTTCATCATCTCCAGGCCTATGACTCAAGACATCGGGTACATGTAACCGTGGGTCTGTTCAAACCCCGGGATTAAAGCTGTGGAGAAGTCGATGATGTTATTTCAGCTGCAGGTTGCGAATCTTTAAACCATCAAGGGTCCGTCGTTTTCTTTCTCATTGTTCGACGGCATATCCCGGATATAAGACCGGTGATAAAGACGACCCAATCAACTCGAGACACTCACACACACATTCCCCCAACCCATCGTATCACGCTCCGACATGTCCACGGTCAAGAGCGTCGCCGTGATCGGCGCCGGTCCATCTGGGGCAGCAGCCGCAGAGGCCCTCAGGAGGAGCAACGCGTTTGACGTGATCAAGGTCTTTGAGCGAAGGGCTGAAGTTGGAGGGGCATGGTATGGCTTCAGTTTCGAGTTGAAGTTGTAGTTGACTGACGATTGATAGGAACTTTGATCCTGATCCTGATGTGCCGCCTGCTGATCCGCTGGTTCATCCGAGTGTTGTAGATCCTCCGGTTCAACCACCTACTCAACTGCCAGCACGAACACCAAAGCAACAGGTGCAAAGATGGACTACGGCGCCAGTTTACGAGACTCTGACTACAAACGTCAATGTCGTAAGTGATTTTGACACTACTCAAGTTGTAGTTTACTCATCATGCCAGGACATCATGTCTTACACCTATGTTCACTTCTCCCAAGTTGACAAGACTCCCCCGTCTGAGGATACCGATCCCATGTTTCCCTCTGCAGCCCGTGTCTTGAAGTATATCCAGACGCTTCATGCAAGGCATGCAGACTTCCTTGTTCTCAATACAACTCTAGAGCGAGCTTCTAAACATGACTCGAAATGGGTTTTGACGTTGAGAAGGTCAGAGCCTAGTGAAGATTACTGGTACGAGGAATCGTTTGATGCTCTGGTCGTAGCAACTGGCATCTACTGGGTTCCCAAGATCCCTTCAATACCGGGTCTCAAAGAGTACAATCGGAGCTTCCCAGGTCGTGCCCTGCACTCCAAATACTTTCGATCAGTTCAAGCTTACAAGAACAAGGTGAGTTGCTCCAACTTGCACGATGAGAAGGACAACTCTAACCCAACAGACCGTCATCATTGTCGGCAACGGCATCACCGCCTTGGATCTCATTCGTGATCTCATGCCCGTCGTATCCAGCCTCACAGTCTCCCACCGCAGCGTGAGCTGGATGTATCCCACATCGTTGGAAGGCGTCAACGGAATATCGGTGCGACCCGAGTTGAGCCACGTCGACCCAAGCACAGGAGACTACTTCTTCAAAGATGAAGGTTCTCCAGTTCGACCAGACGCCATCATCTTTGCCACGGGATACCACGTCTCGTTTCCTTTCCTATCACCGCCTCAAGCAGTTCACAATTACGACCCAAAGTTCACAGCAGACTGGGTTCCTGGGACTTACCTGCACACTTTCTCGAGGGACGACCCTACTCTCTCGTTTGTCGGTCTTGTCCAAAACAGCGTCTCTTTCAGAATCTTTGAGTACCAAGCCGCACTGGTAGCATCCTATCTCTCTGGGAAACTAGAGCTCCCACCGATATCGGAAATGGAGGAGTGGGAGAAGAAGCGGCTGGCAGAGGTGGACCACAGGACGGCGCTCTTCCACTACAACAAGTACCCAGGCAGCGTCGAGTTCCTGAACCAGCTGCACTCGATCCTCGCGAGCGCGGGCGGCGACAGCCTCGGCCTCTTGGAGTGGCAGGATGAGTGGACGCCGCGGTATCTCGCCGGGGTCAACGAGCGTAGACGCCGTGTGGACAACCTGAAGACGCTTCATCTTCGGGGGTCGGTGGTTTAAAGGAGATAGACTATACCTGAATAAACATGTAGAAGCCCGGGACTATACCCAAACTCACAGAGACGGCGTCTTCAGGATTGGAAATCATGTAGATTCCCACGAGTCAGCAGATAAAGATATTTCCGCGCATGCAAGGATCCGAATAGCTTCAAATTCCGAGACCCAATAGCAAACCATCCATCAACTCCATATCCCTCGCTTAGACGACCCCCATCTAGGACCCGAATCCTATGCTAGTAGTTTTATGGCAAGACTAGGCGCTTGAACCCACTCATACAGGGCCGTGTTATTCCCTGTTCAGATAGGAGTGAGCCCAGTTCGTTGGGGACCCCGTCGATCTATCCCGTGTAACCTGGTCCAACAGCGGCGGGGAAGCGAGTTTTTGGCGACTGGGTAGAGATGGCGTAATAGAGGGCCGGTATTGACATGATTCACCTGGTCTCATCCCACGTTTCTTCGGTGTCGAGCCCGTTTGAGGTGCATATATAGGATGTCCGGATATCATGAACAGCTTCCACAGTATGGCAGTCTCGAGACCATCGTCAAGCAAACTCAACAATGGCTTCCTCTAAAGATCTATCAGGCCCTATCGTGGTATCCGACGTCCTCGAAGATGGAGGCGTGAAACCTCATATCGACATCCATGAGGAACCCTCGATCGATCCTGAAGAGGAGCGGAGGGTTGTCCGGAAGATTGACCTTCGGGTCTTGCCACTTCTTTTCTTCATGTACTTGTTCAAGTAAGTTTCCTCTCTGGGTTCTCTGAAAGAGCAAGTCTAACTTTATCTCAGTGCACTCGATCGAAACAACTTAGGTGCTGCCAAGACGGATGGTATTGACGTCGATCTCGGCTTCACCAAATATGAGTATAACATTCTTGTCTCCGTATTCTACGTCCCATACTGCGCGTAAGTAAAAAACTCACATCATTAAACATGCACCGCTGACCTTGTCCAAAGCTTGACTGTCCCGGCCAACATGCTCACCCGCAAGCTCTCAGCCAGATGGACACTGCCCTGCTACCTTCTCTTCTGGGGGACCACCGTGATTCTCTCACCAGCGTGCAAGAACTTTGCCGGTCTCGCTGCTCTCCGGATCCTCCTGGGCATGGCAGAAGCCGGCTTCGGAGTCGGTGGTGTCTTCTACCTGACCCAGTGGTACAAGAGAGATGAGCTGGCAAAGAGGATCGCCCTGTTCTATGGTAGTCAGACCTTTTCGGGGGCATTCTCTGGTCTGATTGCCTTTGGACTGTTTCAGATTGAGGGCTCGCTTCATGGCTGGCAGTATCTGTATCTGGTCGAGGGTGCTCTGACCATCATGATCGGTCTAATTTCTCTGTATGTTCTGCCCCCTATTGCCCATAACCAAGTTTTGGTTATATATGAAACCATTTGAGCTGACACATTCAGTGTCTTCCTTCCTCACCCCCCTCACAAGGAGTCGTCGTTCCTCACGGACCGTGAGCGAGAGATCTGCCGTCTCCGATCCCTCCGCGATGCCTCTCAGGCCGTGGGGTCCAAGTTCCAGATGCGCGACTTCTTTGCCCCGTTGAGAGACTGGAAGCTCTGGGCCTGGTCTTTCATCGCCTTCTGCTTCGGAGTTACTAATGCATCCGTCGGCAACTTTACGCCTCTTATTGTTGCCAAGCTGGTGAGTGACATTGATGTTCCTACTGGGGACGCTGTCTAACAATAATGAAGGGCTACTCGGCTGTCAAGACCAACCTGTATACAGTTGCTCCTTATATGGTGTCTGCTGTGCTTCTTTTCAGCACCGCCATTAGCTCGGATTACTTCCGTGAGCGAACATATCACTTGCTCACAGCCTTCACACTGGTAAGTCTAGGATCAAGAAGTCTCGCATTCCTTTACTAATTCACTTGTAGTCTTGTGTCGGTTTCATCATCATCGCCTCGATCGACGTCGAGAGCCATATTGGCGTCGCCTACTTTGCCGTCTTCCTCATCGTCGGTGGCTGCTTCACTCCGTCCATCGTGTTCCACTCGTGGCATCAAAACAACGTTCTCTCGGAAGATAGACGCGCCTTGTAAGCTATTCTCCTTTTTCTGCTTCATCTTCTATTCTAACAACTAGACAGTAATATTGCTTTCATCACCTTCTTCGCCAACGCAGCCGGCCTCGTCTCGAGCAACGTCTTCACACCCGACAGCGCGCCAAAGTACATCCCGGCACTGGTAACCAACTACTCGTTCCTGGCTGCCGCCATCATCGTGACCATTCTCATGAGGTTGTGGATGCAGAGGCAGAATGCCCTCCGGAACAAGGCTCAGGGGGTCAACTGGACGAGTGCTGACGTGCCGACTCATCTGCTGCTGGCCGGTGTTTCCGAGAATCCTCATGAGAACCCCAACTTTAGATTCGTGCTGTAGATCTGGCTTAGAGACGTGGATAATAGAGGCACACAAAAGGCATCCTTCTGCCAAATCAAGTCAGCTGTCACCTTGGACTTCAATATGGTCACTGGCAACTTTACTTTCAACTACTGTAACCCTGCAGTCTTAATCAAGTCTATACTTTATCTTATGATCATAAGTCCTAGAAACACCATGTTAAGCCTTCAATATACCACCCCCCCTATTCCTCAACGTCTCATCCTCACAAATCGTCGCAAGCTTGAACCAAAGAGAAGGCATCCAGATAAGTCGAACCGATGGTATTCCATCCGCTGCACGAGATACTAGCCCCCACGGTGCCGTCAGCAGGCGGCCTGAAACGATCGGTCCGGTAATCGGTCCAGTCAGGTGAATTAACGATCTGGAGTCTGGGCGGCGAGGCGCCCGCGCCGATGGCGCCGATGGTGCAGCTCGCGCCCGGCAAGACGTCGATTCGGCCGGAATACGAGAGGTAGTACTCTTTGGTCGGGTCGAGTCCCTGGATCGTCTGCTTAACCGTGAGGTCTCCTCCTAGGTTCACGATCCTTGCTAAGCTGTTTAGTCACAGTGTCAGCCGTTGGCCCAGATACATAGTGGTTGAAATATGGAAACTAACGCCATCCTTGATCCATCTTTGGCCATGAAATCGCTTGTTCCTTGATTGATGGCCTTGAGGAAGCCAACAACCTCCCAGGGAAGCCCGGAGAATGTCATGCCGTTACTACCCGGATCCGGCTCTTCAAAGCCTGGGTTCAGTAGCATGTTGACGCCGGTGGGGCAGATTTCAGATGCGGTTGTTGAAGTTGAGGTTTCCACCGTTGTAGAGCTTTCAGTTGTCAACGTAGTTGAGGCCTCCGCCGTTGTTGAGCTCTCAGCTGTCGTCGAAGCAGTGGAGCTCTCTATTGTTGTTGTAGAGCTCTCTGCCACTGTAGAACTTGCTGTAGTGGAGCTCTGCCCTGTCGATAAGCTTTCCGTTGTGCTCAAGCTCTCTATCGTAGACGAGCTCTCGGATATCGACACATCAGACGTAAGTGTCAAGGTTGAAGAGTCGGTGGTCGAAGCCTCAGTCGTCGTCTGGCTAGTGCTGAGTTGTGCTGCTCTGATCATGAGAGGTCGTCGATCCAGCTACAGCCTTGGTCAGTGACGGTCCTTTATTCATGTTGTTACAAGGTGCAGTACTTGACACTGATAGCGTACGCGACGAGTTTGGTATGCATGGTCCAGCGTTGGCCCCTAAGCCTGCCACGGCCACGAGGGCGACGACAATGGCTTTGCCCAACGGCATCTCTGGGTCTCGGTTGCAGGAAGCTCCGGTACGAAAGTGTCTCATGAGGACCATGAGAGAAAGAGGGCGGGCATAGGCCTAAATAGGAGTCCGGATCTCGTACCGTATAAACCACTAGTTCTCTCTCACCCTGGAAGAGCATCACTAGCTCGATCCACAAGTTGAGTTCTGGAGCACAGCTGAGGAATAATGCCGAGATATTACGAAGATCAAAATCAGGTTGATTGGTCGGCACAGGGGTTTCATATCCGCCATTGCTTTTGAAATCGATAGTCTCCCTGGTGGAGTTGCAACAACCATGCTCAGACCAGACCGTGCCGACTTTCAGAACTCTTTGTATCAACGGGCACTCTATTTCGAGCTTTTTATTTATCTTTACATGATGTACACTATTAGTCTGATATTACAACTCTATGACGTCTTGCTCTTCTTGGTTGTCTTTGTCGGAAAGAGATCAGATTCCTGAACAAGCTTCAACAAGCACCAAAGGTAGCAAATGATGAACCCAGCAGCTCCAACACCGACATTGGCCACGACCCAGAGGTCCGGCTTGTCGATGGGAGGCACAACAAGGGCATCAACAACATGCCAGCCCACCATGGCGGCATAGAATACCCAATGGAGCAAGGCTGTTGCCCATTGAGCCCAGGCCGCCTGGCCTTCCTGGAAATAGGCGCTCAAAGAGGTAGGCGGGAGACCAAGCAGATATGACCAAAGAAGTGTCAAGACTGCATATGGAACCCTCAAGTCAACTCGCTTAAGCAAGGGGAACATGGTCCAGGCTCCCAAAAGGTTGGCGAATCCAACCCAAGCCCGAGTATCCTTGCTCAGTCCTTGCTTCCCAGCCAGGAGCAGCGTCATGGGCATGAGCGGCAGCAGGACGCTCTTCTCGTGAACCTGGTAGCTAAACAGGAAGAAGCCCCAAGCTGTGGCGGCAAAGGCCAAAGGCAACGTCGTCTTTCGGGGTCGCAGGAACAGGATGATGTTGGGGGGGATAATAGAGGCAAGCGTCGCGCCGAGGGCCACCTTTTGAAGCAAATCTGCCGGCCACTGGCGGAGCTTGATGACGACGTTGGCGGCACACCAGAAGTTGGCAACCTTGTCCTCAAACAGACCGCGAGCAAAGGGGAATACTCGGTGGACCATCTGAACCAGTTGCTCGACGAGAGGGTAGTAGAAGGCCCTGGTGTCGAGAAACTCGGCAAGTTGGGGGAACAAAGGAAGAGGTGGTCGAGCTCCGTCTAATTCCGCATACGGGTCGATGCCCTGCTTCACATCATGAAGAGTGCCCAGGATCAGAGGCAATAGGAGAATGGCGAAGGAAATGATGGTAACGAGAGCAATTCCAAAGAGCCTAGTCGGGTTAATCCGGGGGAAGACGCATCGTCCAAGCAGGTAAGAAAAGACGCTGAAGGCATAATACAGAGCCATCTGCTTGAATCCCAACGCTCCAACGAAGAAGACGGCAGCCCACTTGTAACGTTCCGCGATCATGCTGGACATGCTCGCGAGCACAAAACCCAGCATGACAGTGTTGTATTGGAAGTGGACATGGTCAATGAGGATAGTCGAAGGCTGCATCAGGATGGCGACGAGCGCAAGCCAGGCGTTCCAGTTGGCAACTCCTTGGAGACGACTATACCGTCGCACAAAGACAATCGCAGCAGGGACGTAGATGAGGTATTCCGAGATCATGACGGTCGCCCTCATAAAGATCTTGAGGTTGGGGTCTTCGTTGCCTCGGGAGGCAAAGAGGGCGAACCACGAGGGGTCGATGAGAGCTCCGATCTTGCCCAGAACCCAGCTATGGTAGGCGGTAAGGGGAGGATAGTCGAGACCCCACCACTGGAGATCATGGAAATACCACTGCGAGACGGGGAGTTGCGTCGTCACTTCCATCCAGTGCCGTTGCGCTTCGTAGTCTCCAAATATAGGGGGCTTGCGGTGGCCTGCGAGGTAGTCCACGTTAGCATACATGGTCGCGTGTCATGATATGATGGACGCTACTAACCAGAATATCCCCATAGTCCAGCAGCCCATCTAAACAGACCAACCACCATGAGAATCACAGGCAGCACCTCCCAATGCGACGAGGAAGTGCGCGCCGGCCAGAGAAACGCGGCGAGGGGAAAAGCAGGCGCCCTCACCAGGGTCTCTGAGCGAGAGGGCCTGTCGCCGCCGCCATTGCCGGTCTTCTTGGTCCTGCGACGAGGCTTGTGCGGTGACGGAGAAGGGCCAGCCATTGTCACCGCAAGAACGAGGAATCCGTGGGAGAAGCGAGCGTCATCAAGAGCACACAATGGAGCTCCTGTGGTGTTGAAAGGAGAGGGCGGGCGGGACCTGCTTGCGTGGTGTTTAAGATGACAGCCTGCAAACCCCGGAAATTCTGGTGGAGCTTCTAGAACTCGAGAAAAGGAGCTCCGAATTCCGGTGAAACCCCGGCGGCAGACGTCAGTGCTGTGGTACAGTGCCAATTTGGCAGATTTCTGCACAGTATGGCGATGCTTCCAAGAGCTTGGCAAGCCTGTTGCGTCACAGAACCCCCATGCTTTCCCTTGCTTCAACATCAGAATCTCATTTTATACCCTCAAGCTCTCGTCTAGTATAAGATGCCTTTCCCCTTTGTCCTCCCGACGACATCCGCCTTCTCCTTCTCCTCAAGCTTCAGCTCCGACTCACATCCCTCGCTGCCCCTCAACGCCAGCACATATCGCGGGGTGGTTCGAGATACGCTCAAGAAGCACAAGAGACTTCCTCCTAGCTCTCAGATCTCGAACCTCAATACGGCTATATCGAGTCTCAACGGGTATATACCCTACCTTCTAGCTGTAGATGATGGCTTGAGCAGCAGAGACCTGCCCAACGGAGAGTTCATCAGCATTGTTCTCAAGTCAGCCCCGGCCATCGAATGGAGACCGACGCTGTCAGGTGATATTGTTCCAGGGCGTGAGAGGGCTCGAGTCAAGCTTCCATCTCTGGAATATGAGGTATTCTTTGTTCTCTCAACGTTGGGCTTTTCCCATGTCCTCACTGCCCGATCTGCATTACAGCCCCTCTATTCGACCAACGGCGAGTTTCTCGGCGCACAAGGCAGGACGAGTGCAATCACTTCAGCGACAAAGTCACTGTTGGAGGCCGCTTCTGTGTACGACTATCTTGCTGGGCGGGGAGAACATGTCACAACGAGCCCACCATGCCCCGACGTCTCACCTGGTACAGCCCGAGCTCTCTCATGCCTGGCCTTGGCGGAAGCAACTTTGCTCGCTGTTCTCAAGGATGACCCGTACCCAGCAATTGTCGCTCAAGACAGGAACAAGAATGACAAGGAGTGGATGTTCAAAGCGCCAGATATCCCAAAAGTCCGCGCTCACCTCTACGCCCGTCTATGCTTGGCGGCGTCAGAACATGCTGCCAAGGCATCTTCCCTATGCAGCTCAGCCGGCTCAGGATCTCACAAGATCAACAGCGGTCTACTAAAGTACCTGGAGGATCTTCGCCGAACATGCCGGGCCCGCGCTTGTCGGTTCTTCGGTATTGATGCCGAGCTGGGAGGGCAAACGGCTGAAGGCATCGGATGGGTTCGCGCCGGCCTTTCGGAGTTGGGTGTTGAGATCAAGGACCACAAAAAGGGCCTCAGCTTCAGCCGGTTCAAGAAGGATATCACAGAGAAGCGAGAGGATCGACGGGTGGATAAGGAGGCTGCGTGGGGAGCTGATGCAGGCAAGCTGGAAGAAACACGCATCCTGGAGATGCTTGACGCCAAGTGGAACAAGATCAACGACACGGTAAGCAGCCTCATGCAAAATACGGAAGCATTTCTGACAAGACCAGATGAACACACAAGCCATCCCGCCCGCCAACACACTCCTGAGCAAGATGCCATCGGGACGTGAAATTCACACCATCAAGCCGTATGAACCGCCTTCCCTTGACAGGGATGTCCTGGAAGCCATGCGAGCGCCTCCAGAGGAAGTTGACGACTTTGTTGATGACTTGAGTTCGGATGACGAGATCAGAGGGGGCCCCTCGGCGCCAGTTGGTGCATTCCCAGGATCTACGGCCGATTATGCACGGAGTACGAGCACAAGCACGCCTGGTAACGCATACTACTAGTTGTAGAAGCGGTGACTTTGAGTACTATACAAAGAAGCATTGGGAGATGGGTAGTTGGTTCAACTATTTTGGTGATATAGACGCGTGGCCAGTCACAGGATACCATTGTTGGCCGTTTAAGAGAAACTGCCCATAGCCCTCGTACAACCAGTATGCTACTTTAGTATTCGGTCACATCTCCTCCCTGACACAAACAGCTCTTTAATTGTCGACCGCTCAATCGGCTGTGATTTCCGGGTACTCGACCGATGTGGATGTTGCCGGACAAGGAGGGGCCGTAGGAGAGTCCTGGGGAGAGCACACATCGTAGCAGCTATAATCTGTGTCAGTCTTTTGTAGAAGTTATCACCAATGTACGTATGAATCACTCACGCTCCGTATCTAATACCACATGTGTTGATGGCGTCGATGCAGAGGGTATGGTGCTCGCATGAAGGATACGGCGAGGCCGCAACGAGTCCAGCCAGACTGGCAACGAGGAAAAGAGCGTTGGAAAGCATGATGTTGTAGAGAACTTGTCAATTGATGAGCTGTACCATTACAACATTGTGCGGGATCATGTCTATTTAATATATACTGCATTACCGGTCGGTCGGCCGCCGCGACATCCGCAGCAAGACACTGCGGGATGTAATACAACTCCGCAGTCGGCCGCGCTCGCAGATAATCGTCAGTCAAAAAGACTTTTGATGCTCAGAAGCAACGCGGCAGTATTACGAGGTGTAAGCATTCCCCGTCGAGTACCGACAGCCCAATGGGAAGTGCGACGGGGAGTAATGGACCACGATGCGACGTCACGGGCCGTATAACACGGCAAATCACACAAAGATGTGCGACCTGAAGCCTGCAGGTACTGGGTCAACGGCTCGAGGGCGCCTCAAATGGCCCGATAGGGGGGGTTAAAGACATGCCTGCGTCATGGGCATTCTCAGTTTAATAAGGATGTGCTGGCCGGGGCAACGTCAGCGGCTCTTGTGCAAAAAGAACTTTTGAAGTGAATATATTACAGCGTGAGATCATGACAGGGTTAACTACGGAATACTGACATTGTTTCTGTTCAGGTGTGCTGCCAGTGCATGCCGTGGAGACCCTCTTCAGTTCCCACGTACGATTATGAGACACGGCAACGGCGGTTCGGCAGAAGTGGGTAGAAGCATATTAAATTAAAGGTATTTTTAACTTGCCGCGATGTGCTTCTGAACCGAGCAATGCAGCCTCAGAAACAACCGGAGTCAGGATCATGTCGGTTAAAATAAGGCCGCATTAGACACCAAGCCACGGCTGCCCGAGTTGGAGACGCGGCATCACTAGACCAAGCTAACAATGGATGTCCTCGGCTAACAATCTTGATAGGCCTTTTTCTTTCAGGCTGGTCCCGGGATGTCTCGATAAAGTGAAAAGGTGTGCCTCCATTGTGTGGGAGTGATTCCAAGCTGTATCCACAGCCACAGCCAACTCGGCAGCCAATCTCTTCAAGAGGAAGAATTGACCCACGGGGGTTTTTATAACTCTGCCCTGCCTTCGATTACTTTCTCCTAGTCCAAGACCTTTATGTGAAAAGCTTGAAGAGATACTGATGAGTAAATACTGAGAACCCTAGTGCCATGCTTTGGAGGACGGACATGATGAGACACCAAAACTTAGAATTACGGAGTCATCACCAACTCCCAAAGACGTGTGGCAAACACTCAATCGCCGGCTTGATATGGAAAAGACATCATTGATGCAAGCATGGATCTTCTCTTAACCCCGGCCGCGGGGATCAACACTCCCGCATGATCTGGCTGTCATAGGGAATAAAGACCTCATTATATCCTAGTATAAGCCCAGTTAGAAATTATAATAGACAAGTAAATAATATATTAAAGACTATGAGAAGTTCACCTCAGCAACATCTAATTTCCTTTCTCTTATTTTGGTCTTTTGATATAAATTCTTGCTTTGTTTAGTAGTAGTATTTGACTAATAGGTACCTACTTAACCCCTCTACCCGACATCATCAACACAGTCAACTTGTTGGGTCGGGCATTTGGCGGGCTGTAGGCGAAATATACTTTCAACAAAGCCTTTTTTTTTCCTTCTGTCGTTCGTTTTCTGCCTGTGTCCTTTCTCGCACGGCATCTAGCCAAGCTGTTCTTCGCACACGACACTCTCGAGCCTTTCCAATCAAATAAAATATCAACATGAAGTTTTGGTATTCGTTCCTATCAGTCTCGTTTCTCCTGGGCACCGTCATCGCCGCCAATCCGGTGCATCGAGTCGCCGAGCCAACCAAATACCGTCTCTTTATCACGACGTGAGAAGCCATACAGCCCTCTAGCCAAAGCAGATGGACTAACATGACAAAGGCACGGGACTGTTCGGGACATCGACGACAATTACCTGTCTTGCGACGAGGAGGGCAATGTCGGGATATTTACCACCGACCGAGAGCCCCTCCTAATCCACGACATCATGCCCGGGAAGAAGTCCGGCGACTTGGTCTTCTTCGACACCCGCCCCGGGGACGAACTATTCCACGGCCTGAGCCTTCTCGGGTGGGAAGGCAACATGCACCTCAAGCATACCTTGCACCCAAACCGTTTTCGACTTGAAAAGAACCCCGACATATATACCCCGGACACCTACTCGTGGAACGAGTTCTGGTTCGTCGAGGGCAAGAACGGCATGAAGGAGCTGTTCTGGGGCAGCAAAGGAGAGCGCCCCGGATGGGTAGCGGTACCCTTGGGAGACGCGACGTATTTCATCAGGTGGTATGATGCAGGCTGTGAGTGCAATCCAATGCCGGCCTTCCCAGGCCCGCCCTTAGGGATTTCGGAGCTAACTCCGATAAACAGTTTCGCAGATGGCCGCAAAGCCTTGGTTCCCTGTGAAAATATATTTGCAGCCGTTCGAAGTGTAGAAGTCGATTGACCCAGGGCAATTCGCAGGTGCGGTGATTTTGAGATCGGTAGGCCATTTCTCAAGCTCGTAGCCATCCCCGAGTGTGAATCAGCCCAATTGAGGGCCCAGCTGGAGCTCCTTGGGACTTGGGCAGGAGGGCTGACTTGTGGGGTGTTCGACGCAGTGTTTTGGCGTGATCGTCTCGTGTTCCGTGTGTCTCGGTTCCAGGCTGGAATGAATTGAGTGATTAGCAGACAGAAATAAAACAAAACAATGAAAAGCAAACTCATGAGCAGTGTCAAGAAGGCCCCGAGGGATGAACATCCAAGAAAATAGTATTGCCAAGTTTGCTATCAGAACACAGCGTGAAACTCCCGCCCATCTAGCCTATACACAGGGTTACAGTCCTTGTAGCATCACACGCAGTATTCCATCTGCGGTAACCCTTAACTTCACATCCGCCTCAAATCATCATGTTCGTTCCGCGACAAATTCGCTTTTGGGTTCTTAGTTGCCGAGAGCCATCTGCTTCTTGATCTCGGCGATTGCCTTACCAGGGTTGAGACCCTTGGGGCAGGCTCGGGTGCAGTTGAGAATGGTATGGCAACGGTACAGGCTCATCGAGTTCTCGAGGTTGTTCTTGCGCTCGGCAGTGCGCTCGTCACGAGAATCGGCGAGCCATCGGTAAGACTGGAGCAGGATGGCGGGTCCGAGGTACTCCTCAGAGTTCCACCAGTAAGACGGGCACGAGGTAGAACAGCAGGCGCAGAGAATGCACTCGTAAAGACCGTCCAGCTTGCGGCGGTCCTCCTTGGTCTGTCGGTACTCACGTCCCTGTTGACTCTGTCAGTACACATCAATGTCAATTCGGAAGAAAGGGGGCCGTACGTCCTCGGCAGGGGTCTCGCGCTGGAGGTAGGGCTTGATGCTCTTGTACTGCTTGTAGAAGTGCGTCAAGTCGGGGACGAGGTCCTTGACGACGTAGGTGTGAGGAAGAGGGTAGATCTTGACATCAGATGAAGACTCGGCAGGAATTCGGCCTGGTCGGGAGCGTCAGCACTTTGCTCGCAATTAAATAATATCTCGCACGCGACAATGGCGGGGAGTCATACACAGGCAGGCAAGGGTGTTCTGGCCATTGATGTTCATGGCGCAGCTACCACAGATACCCTCACGGCAACTTCGTCGGAATGTCACAGTAGGGTCGAGCTCATTCTTGATGCGGATGAGAGCATCGAGAATCATAGGTCCGGTCTTGTTGAGGTCCAGGGTGTAGGTCTGGAGACGGGGCTTCTCGCTGGGGGTATCGGGATTCCATCGATAGATCTGGAAGGACTTCATGTTGGGCTTGGGCTCCTGGGGAGCCTCGCTGACCGAGGCCATGGAGCGAGAGAAGACGGCTCCGGGTCGAAGGGCAGCCGTCCTTGAGACGGCGCCGACAATTCGAGAAGAGGATCGGAGGGCGGCCATGATGATGAAATCGGGATTGGGACCGGAGGAGAAGGACAGTCAATCTTCGTGGGGTGAAATCTGAGCTGTGGCCGAGGAATTGACAGGAAGAAAAGCCGTTCAATCCCCTCCGTTGAAGTTGAATTGTCGATGTTCACAAGGGGTGGCGTCTCCAGGTCTCTCGTCGTCATGAATTGGGAAGCAAACCTTCCCTCGGCTATTGCTTTACGGAATGGAGACTTGCGCTTGCCGTGGGCCAATCAGAGCAAGGGTGTTGAAATCAATTTCGACGGCACACTCGGTCGGGATCGGAAGCAGGTGCTCGTGAAAGGCGGATGGATCGGGGAGAAACAGATAATCCGGCTCATCCGGACATAAGTTTCCGGGAGAAATGGAAATCAAAATAATTTTCAATCTGTGGCTTTGCCGTTCAGCCCCATCGCACAGCCTCAGCTGCCTCCTTCCAAATGAGGACTCGAGTGTGTGCTGCAGTGGCTTCTCCAAGGGAAAGGGCACTGGAGGGGCTGGCCTTCCAAGAAAATAATTAGATTAGATATCGGAGACCCAACAACTTTATTTCTCCGTTCGCGATCCCACTTCTGAGGAGCCAACTCCCTCCAACACGACTAATTTTTTCCTTGATCCCTTCGCAAAGATGTCTTCTCTGTAATTGCCTACCGCTTTAAACCGACTTGACTCTTCGCTCGACAATCTCCTCTATCGGAGCCATCTCTCGCAACAATTCTTGTCCTCGACGATCCACTCCTCTAGCCCTTCATGGCCGCGCCTTGCAACCGAGTTGCTACGGCTTCATGGCAATCGCTACTTACTGCTAGAGGTCCGTCGCAGAGCCCGTGTGTTTCTACTCGACCATTCATACTAACTTTCTTTCAGCTTCCTGGCAATCCTGCTCGCGATTTCGAACCCGGCCGCTCTGTGCCATGGCCTCATGCTTGCGATCAAAACTTTACTCCACATCAGCCGACGCACCAAGATTCTCTTACCATATCGCCTCCTCCTTTATCGCCAAAGACAGACCCTACGATCCTTCCACCCACGTTTTCCACTTCAACCCGTATAATCGAATTCAGCCCCCGCGGAACCGTCGCCCTTCCGCTCGTCCCGAGTCCGGACACGATGCCTTCTTTGTCAGCCGGATCAATGATTCAGGCTCAGTAGCCTTTGGCGTTGCAGATGGTGTTGGTGGCTGGGTGGATTCAGGTGTCGATCCTGCCGACTTCTCTCATGGCTTCTGCGACCACATGGCAGTGGCTGCTCACGAGCACAAGGCGGACGCTGATCCTCCCTTGACAGCGAGGAAGCTGATGCAAAAGGGGTACGATGCGATTTGCGAGGATCGCAGCCTTCGGGCAGGTGGCAGCACTGCTTGCGTTGCTATTGCTGGAGCAGACGGAAATTTGGACGTGGCGAACCTCGGCGATTCCGGTTTCTTACAGCTCCGTCTAAACGCTGTCCATACCTATTCGGAACCCCAGACACACGCTTTCAACACTCCGTTCCAATTATCGCTCGTCCCTCCGAGTGTTGCCGCTCGCATGGCAGCTTTTGGTGGTGCTCAGTTGAGCGACTTGCCCCGAGATGCGGATGTTACGCAACACTCGCTCCGACATGGTGATGTCCTCGTCTTTGCGACCGATGGCGTTCTCGACAACCTTTTTAATCAAGATATTCTCCGAATTGCCAGCCAGGCTCTGGTTCGGAGCGGTGCCTGGGTTATGACTGAAGCCGGTGGTGTCCGTGTAGCTGATGCTCTGGAACCTCTAGTTCAGCTCCCTGAGGCGTCCGAGGAAAAGAAGGAAAGGACACTGACGCTTCAGAGTTTACTCGCGACTGAAATCGTGACAGCCGCAAAGCGAGCCAGCGTCAACACGAAACTCGACGGACCCTTCGCGAAGGAGGTCCACAAGTATTACCCCAACGAAAACTGGCACGGCGGCAAGGTCGATGACATTTGCGTCGTGGTAGCTGTGGTTAATGAGACTTCAGCGGGCTTGAAGAGCAAGTTGTAATTTTATCTTTATTTTATTTCCGGGAGCGGGTTTATGATAGAGATGGGAACAGCTCATAGAGGCGGGCACGCAAGCACACTGCGATTGGGAACTTGGGATGTTTTGGAGTCAAATGATAGACAGCAGGGAGTGCGTCGCGGTCGATTGATTTACGGGGTTGTATACATGATGGCGTAAGTCGGGTTGCCTATATGTTTTTAATATTAAAAGCACATTCGAGTTCAGATACGATTCGGGGGAGTTTCGGAAGCACTGTTACGTCACAGGCTATGCTGAGTTTCAGGTGCTACGGTGGTGGGGGATTTGCTATTCGCTGTAGAGTTGGCCAATATCTATCTACCTCCCCAGATTAAAGAACCCATGATGCAATCAGGATGATTGATCAACACCTTGTATTGATGCCTATGTACACATAGTTGAGCCAGTGGCTTTATTGTAGCACATGTAGCAACGCCTTTTTAACCGGACAGGTATGTTCAAGTGTCCTTGTTTCTAGACTTTGAGAGTGTGTGCGGTACAAAGAAACCCCCTCCTCGCTAGAGGTTACTAAGGTCGCAGTCAACTTTGTTTGTTAGGCTTCAGGCATATTGCTATTCTACGTAAAAACCATCGGGTGCTACCTAATCTCCAAGTTCCCAAAGTTTCCTCATTTCCAAATTGGGTCGCCATCATAGAGTGGTAACCCCAAGAATTGCATCTCCATTCGATGGGTTGGACGTGAACGTGGAAAATGCAGGGTAAGTTCCGGAAGCCATCCGCACCGCACGTGGGACCCCAATGATCATGACATCACCAACTCCAAGCAAGTGTTGGACTCGTTGCATCTTGGCACCGAAAATTGGGAAGAATTCTTTCATGATGCTTTATTTCACAGAATTTTACATGCAAAATGATGGAGATATATGCGGCAAGTTCCTCCTCAGATCTAATGGATATAGCTCTCTAACATCCATGTCAAGGCTGGTGCTATTGCAGCCTTCACGGTTGACCTGCTGGTCTATCCTCTCGACACAATCAAGACTCGATACCAGAGCCGAGACTACATCCAAACATATGCTGCCAATTCGACCAAGAAGGCACCCGTTCTGCGGGGCCTCTATCAAGGCATTGGGAGTGTAGTGCTGGCTACACTTCCAGCAGGTCAGTATTCACAAACATGGGTCAGATAGAGTTGCTCATGTATGTTCCCAGCTGGACTCTTCTTCTCAACATACGAGAATGCGAAACAAGCCATTGGAAAGTCAACATCGCTGCCAGAACCTTTGGTACACTCATCCGCCTCGGCAATTGCAGAGATGGCGTCCTGTCTAGTCCTCGCCCCTGCAGAAGTCATCAAGCAAAACGCCCAAATGCTACGGGGGGAGACTTCAGGCAAGGGGTCGTCAACGTCTTTACAGGCATTCCGTCAGCTCGCCGGGACCGGGGCATCACGGCGCCTCTTTACAGGCTACACGGCCCTCGTCGCGCGCAACCTTCCGTTCACGGCACTTCAGTTCCCCATCTTTGAGCATATGCGCGCACGGGTCTGGGAGTCCCGAGGCGACGACGCCCCGGAGCCCACCCTGGTCGAGACGGGGCTTGTGACGGGGTTAAGCGCGGGAGGCGCGGGATCAGTAGCAGCGTTCCTGACGACGCCGAGCGACGTGGTCAAGACGAGGATGATGCTGAGCGCCGGGAGCCAAGGGGATGAAGTCGCGGCCAAGATGGCGGGCAAGAGGGCGAAAAAGGGGGCGTGGACGGTGACGCACGAGGTGTACCGGGAGAGGGGAGTGCGGGGGTTCTTCCGGGGTGCGGCTCTGCGATCGGGGTGGACGATGCTGGGGAGTGGGTTATATCTGGGGACGTACGAGATGGCCAAGGTGTGGTTGAAGAGGAGGAAGTCTGAGGAGGGGGAGGAAGCTGGTGAGCCGTGAGATATGATGATTGAGACAGCGGGAATTGCATGATATTAGACCACCCAGTCAGCAATAGATGGGAAACATGCAGAGGCTTCAATGAAGACAGACATGACGGCATGTTCTGCTATATTGCTGACAGTGAGGTCAACAAAGAAGATCCCATCATGTCGACATTCTCGTGGCTTTTGACGTCTTGCTTGAAACAGCGTGTGCGACAGCCCGAAAGAAGATCCCTAGTCTCCCCGTCACCGCCTGTAGCGTTACACTCGTATCGCCCGGAGCCCAACTGCATGTATATATACGCCCTACCCCAGATACGACACACCTTGATGATTTTTTAATTTTTTTATATCCAGCATCCATGCTGTTTCTGTATGCGTGCTTGTGTGAGCTGTCGCCATTTTAGCGCCTGGCGCACATGTCAGTGCCGCATCCTGGCCTGCGCTAGTCTTGCATCTTCTGCCCCTGGCCTCCAAGTTCCCAACACCTGTAGAAACCATTTTTACTTCCGACTCGGCGTCGTCTTGGGCTGCCGAGACCGGGGGAGGAAACGTTATCATTGCTTCTAGCGGTGAAGCCATAGATTAAAGATCCCCCCCCCTGCTGCTCGTTGTATCACGGTACGACCATATCATCATGATCTTGCTCTCTCACGTCATTGGGCCAAGCGAGATCCCGGAGCCGCATCTCAAGCCCCCAAGACAGACTTTTTCCCCAAGCCATTGAGGAAATTCAAGGCGGCTAGAAGAACCCTTTTGGCCCTGGGGACCCATTTTGGAAAACCCTTCCATGTTGGAGATAGAAGCCCAACCTGACTCAGGGCTGCAAATTCCGCCGGGCTCGGCCGGAGGCTTGTCTGTCAGTGATTCCGACACGCCCGACCACCCGCACTAACAGGTGGTTGCCGAGAGAAGACCCTTCCTTTGACACTCTTCACCGACCCACACGTAGGTACTGGTTTCTCGTTTTCCCCAGATGGTGTCATTTAGCACGTTATCCCAGGCTCGATGGCCTAAGAGGCCGTAGGAAGGGGCTTGGTGTGACAATAAAAGGTCAATGGCTCCCTGCTGGGGTCGTGGTTGATCCTCCTCGTAGCCGTTCCCATCCTCATCCCTCAATTTCCTCCCGGACTGTATATCTCCTTGCCGAGTTTGTGCTGCCTGACCAGAATTCGCAAAGATCGCCCAGAAAAATCATCTTCCAAGCCGTTGCTAAGCCACAATGGCGTCCGTTGACATCCAGACGGCTCCCGGAGCGGAACTCGGCGTGTTCGAAAAGACCAACACACAAGTCGATGTGAGAGAGATCAGCCTGGAACTCTCTCCCAGTAGTCGATATTTGATCCAATCCCCATACACCGAGCAGGAACATCTGCTTGACCTGGAAACCCTGAACCATGAGAATGCACTCCTTGCCCGCGCCCTGAGCCGGTTCCGGGCTCTTCGCGATGACTATGCGACGGCACCTTATGTCGACTCTTTCAACTGGCCCGAGGTGCTCGAGGAGGTGAAGCGACTTGCTGCCGAGTCAGGAAAGGGGTTCAAGGAAACCTCCTTCTACATCGTCGCTTTCCGGTCCCGGATCAAGAAGACCACCGAGTACGCTGATCTCGGCCGACTGGATAAAGCGGCTCATGCTGAGGCTGTGGCAAGCGGCGGATTCCTCAAGTAAGCTGAATCTCTCGTGTTGATGATGGTTCTCTGCTAACAGCGACCAGATACTGGTTCGGGGAGCCAGACTCTGAGTTGGCCAACTTGGCGACTTGCATCTGGAGGACGAGAGAGGATGCTAAGAAGGGTGGCACCGGACCGGCCCACCGAAAAGCAGCGGGAGCTACTCGTTCCATGTACGCATTCTGGAGGATTGATCAGCACCGACTCATTATTCGGGACAATGTCGAGTCATGGGAGATTATCCCATGGGAGGAGTGAAGGTAAAATCTTGACGTATCGACAGGTGCTGGAAGCGACATAGAACGAGGGCGTGTTCTGATGCTCATATTAAGACTAGAGGAGGTCTGATATCCGGGGTTAAGGAGGTTTGGTTTAGCATGAGGGCGAGCATGATACACAAGGGATGGGATGGGTCGGAAAAGGTCACAAGGCGTTTGTTGGAAAAATCGATGCATATTCGGCATGGGAAATGAGCTATGATAGATAGATGGTTTAGAAAAGATAAATTGTGCTTTCAGATTTGATAAACTAGTAACGGCTGATGATGCTTGAATGTTGAGGAGGGTTAGGTTCCGAGTGAGCTGAGGTTGACGATGAGTGAGGTGGGGACTATGGAGGAAGTACACGGATTTGCCATGAAAAGAAAGAATCATATGCTATCCGTCAAGTGAGAAACAAGGTGCTGGTCGGGAAAATGAGCAAATCGTGATGCCTAGAAATTATAGTTGATGGCGATGTGATGCAGTTGTTAAGCTCGTGAACTGCCTCGCGGATATATAATCTGCCGCTCCTCACCGCCCTCATCCCACAACGCCCACAAATCGGTATGCGAAAAGTTTCGATATTCCCACATCCAGCGCCCCGAGGCCTTGCAACACCACCCGCCCACTCACGATCGTAGCGCCGAACCTCTACCCGTCACTCGTGGCCCCGTGAATATCTCTTCCTGAATTTCTGCCAAAATGGGTGACGCTCCCAAAGATGCGCCTTTCCAGGCCGTCCAGGTCGAGGCTCTGGTGAGTTGAAATGCCCCACCTCGAGGCCCCCCTCTAGGAGTTGCGAGGAGGCAGAATTGACCTGTATCGCTGTGTAGGTCATCATGAAGATTGCCAAGCACTGCTCTTCGGCCTTCCCTTCTGTCGCCACCGGCTCGATCGTGGGTATGGACCATGATGAGCTGCTGGAGATCACCAACACGTTCCCTTTCCCGACCGTCGACCCCGCTACCACCGATGGCCACCAGAACGACGCCTCGGCACTCGCCGCTGCCGCTCCCCGACAGAAGGCCAACATCACCTACCAGAACGAGATGATCCGACACCTTAAGGAGGTCAACGTGGATGCGAACAACGTCGGCTGGTACACGAGCGCGACCATGGGCAACTTTGTCAACCTGAGCTTCATCGAGAACCAGTTCCACTACCAGAAGGACAACGAGAACACCGTTGCCCTCATCTACGACGCCAGCAAGAGCTCCCAGGGCAACCTGACCCTGCGCGCGTTCCGCATCACCCCCGCGTTCATGACCGCTTACAAGGAGAACAAGTTCACCACCGAGAAGTAAGGCGATGCCGGAGCATGACTTTGGGAATAGGTGCTGACCGAAAATAGCTTGCAAAAGACCAAGCTCACCTTCAAGGACATCCTCGCCGAGGTCCCTATCCACGTCCACAACTCGCACCTCCTCACCACCTTCCTCCACCAGATCCCCTCCGCTCCCGTCAGCGGCGATATTCAGCAGCCTTCGTCGCTCGCCGACCTCGAGCGGGACGGTGTCAGGCCCCCGCTGTACCCCTCCATCGACAGCCTCGACCTTGCGATCGACCCCTTCCTCGAGAAGACCTGCGATCTCCTGCTTGAGAGCATCGAGTCGCATTACACAGACCTCAACAACTTCCAGTTCTACCAGCGACAGCTCGGCCGTGAGCAGACCAAGATCACACAATGGCAGACCAAGCGCAAGGCTGAGAACGCCCAGCGGGCCGCGGCCAAGCAGTCTCTCCTGCCCGAGGACGAGTGGCAGCGGCTGTTCAAGCTTCCCCAGGAGCCCAGCCGGCTGGAGGGTATGCTGAACGCGAAGCAGGTGGAGCAGTACAGCAAGCAGGTGGACGGCTTCACGGCCAACGTCAGTGCCAAGATGTTTGCGGTGAGGGAGAACCTGTTGCCGAAATAGACGGAGGACGGGGGCTCGAAGGGGTTCACGGTGTCTCGAGGGATTTCAGGGATACGAGACGCTCAGTGATGGTTTGCATTGGCGGCGTTCCGGGCAATGTGGAATATAATTGAGTGCTGGTCTAGATTTACAGCGTTGAGAAAGAGAGGAGCACTTGATGAGCACATGATGGACAGACCTGATGTTGCCGGTGATGCCGAGATGTGGAGGGGAGGATTACCTGGTTCTGGCCTCTTGTCGATGATCGACAGGAGGTTCATGAGTGATGCCCAAGAAACAAGCTTGAAATGCTTGAAGGCAGATCAACTAAAAAAGCACGAATATTGGATAACCAAGACAATGCTTGTCTGGCTTTTATGTGTCTTACGAATGGCAACTTGAAGGGAGCATCTTGCTTGCAGCTTGTCGCCGAGATTGCCTCTGGCCAATCTACGACGGCATGCGTGATGGTCAAGAAGCTGCTTGTTGTTTTTCTTGTGTGGCCATTCAGCTTGTGCCATGCTGGACGGGCACAACGTAGCATCAGGAAAGGCGGTCGGTTTGAGATGATCAGCACCTAGCTCAACAGGAAGGTCGATTGGTCAGACCCCAACCTCCAACGGCGGCCGGGGATTGACGGCGTTGCTGTGGGAAGCGGTTCTCGGCTTCCGAGCGGGGAATTCGAGTTGAAGGGAGCATCAGGGTCCCCGAGCAGAGTAGGTAACTAAGAGCTCCAGCTGAGTGAGACGCGGTAATATCGAGGTAGCGACCAAGATTCAGAGACGATGATCCAGTCGTTGAACGAGAAAACTCAACGTGGTGCCCGATTCGCTAGACCAGAGTCTTTCTGTACCTTGACGGATCCGTATTCGTACAATGGCTCCATCCTTGTGAGGGAGCTGTCGCAGATGAAAAAGATCCTCTTTTTTTTTTCTCTTTC
>JAANQP010000478.1:0-30355 GCA_011320165.1 Fusarium protoensiforme | reverse complement strand
ATCACTCGAGCACTCTCCCACCCTAGCTGTTTCTCGCTCGCCTCTTATAATGCCCCGCCGGAGACAAAACGAACCCACGGAGAAGCGTGGGAGGAATGCCTGCTGGAAGTGCAAGGGTAGGCAATCATCCCCCCTCCCCGGTCCCCCCCAGTCGACCTAGGCTGACCCAGCGTCCCCCAGAGCGCCGCATCAAGTGCACCCTCGAGAGACCCGTCTGTAGCAACTGTGCTCGGTGGAAGCATGCGTGCCAGTACGGAGTCAAGCTGTTGTGGAGAGAAGAGGCCCTTGCCAGGGGCATCTGCTTTGGACGACAAGGTACCTCTCTTTCCCTCCCCCCAGACGTGGAACCCGCCCGGTGCTCACTGTGGTCCCACAGGTGTCTATGGCCAGTCATCCAAGGTTCCGCTTTCTAGTCAGCCTCTTGAATCGAAGAGCTTTATCGGAGACGTCTACTTTCTGCACACAACCACGACTGACTTTGAGGAGCCTCGGCGTCGGCCTCGAACGAGTGCCGATGTCGGCAGGGCCGAAGGGTCACAGCATGTGGACCCTCTGAGTGCAGACCAGGCTGAGGGCGAAGATGAAGTTGCAAGAGTAAGAGAAGACGAGACTGTCTACGCCGCATTCAACACCAATCACCATCCAGGGTTCGGCAGTCAGCTATCGTTATTCCCATCTGCTGAGACCTCTGCCGACCTGCGCCTCTTCGACTTCTTCGTCAGCTACATGTGTCCCGGCCTCAGCAACTCGACGAAAGAGAACCCATACTGGGAGTTTGTAGTGCCCCTGTCCTTCACGTCGGAGCCTCTGTTTCACGCCCTCCTCAGCTGGGCCGCCACCGAGGCCGCCTTCACCAACCCTGCCTCCAAAGATGCCTACGGCGTGGCCTCGGTCAAGAACAAAGGCCGGGCCCTGAAAGGCCTGAGGATGGAAATCGAGGCCGCACAGGGCGACTGGTCGACTGTGTCGGGCTATTCAGCCTCGATCCTCACCACGATAATCATTCTCTCATGCAACGACATTGCGATCCTGTGCTCGACCGTCTGGATGACGCATCTGAGAGCTGCCCGAGTCCTGTGTAGCATGGTCTGGCCACGCTATCCTAGTGTGTGCGAGCCAGACAAGTTCCGCCAGTTCTGCATCATGTGGTTCGTTTCCCACGACATCATGAGCCGCACGGCTTGGATTCAGGAGACCCTATTCGACCCGGGCGAGTGGTTTGCCAGCGACGACGAAGCCGAGATCGATCCGATGATTGCCTGCTCTCGGGGCCTGATACAGCAAGTCTCGGCCATTGGGACCTTGATAATGGATCTACGGCACTCTGGGAAGAGGAAGAAAAGGCCGCGTGCAGCAGACGACGGCCAAGAAGATGCGACAGACCCCTCCATCAAGTCACGGCGCGATTCCATTGAAGATGGCCTTAAGGACCTGCATCAGCGGATCTCAACAGGGAGCGACGCCAGCGAGTCCAACGACGTGCTGCTTCAAGTAGCCGAGGGCAAGAGACTATGCTCCCTCATCTACCTGTACGCGTGCATCGACAACGCCACGCCCACGTCACCCGTCATTCAATCCCTGACGCGACGGGTGATGGATCTCCTGGCCGATCTTCCACCCAAACCGTCGCTGACATTTATCCTCTTCGTCGTGGGCACCTTGGGGGTGTCTAACGAAGAGGATCGGCGGCTTGTGCTGGACAAGTTTGACAGCCTGATCAAGGCGAGGTGGCTTGCGTTTGTTGTGAGGGCGAGGGATGTGGTTATGGACGTGTGGCTTGATAGGGATCTGGGCAAGGCTGGGAGCTGGGAGGATCTGGTTGAGACGAAGAGTAAACTACTAAGCCTGGCATAGGATGGAAGAAGAATTAAAGACACCTTTCATCGTTGCCGTTGTGTCAATCTATCAACTTTTCCTATAGATGTCCCTTTGTTACTTCAATGGACCGCATTACAGCTTCGACTTGAGCTGATGGCCTCCAAGTTGCTCCGTCCTGCACACCTCTTCGCCAACCCAAGCCGGCACATCCTTTACATCCTGCAAATCTCCAAACCTCCAGCTGATGTCGTCGGCCTTTCCCTCGGGACTCCCCTTCCACCTCCACTTCCCCAGCTTCTGCTCCCCCTGCTCCAAGACCTCCCTCGCCCAGCGCCCAGCAATGGGCAGCATCTTGAACGCATGGCCACTATCACCAGAAAACACCATCAGCGACCTGTCCTCGGTATCTGGGACATAGTCGATGATAAAGTTGGAGTCTGTCGTGTCGCCGCACCAGCAGATGAACTTTCGTGTCAGAGGCAATGAGGAGAACTGGGGTATCGTCGCAGCGATCAGCGCAGCAATCCTGTCCTCGTCCTCCTTAGGGATCTGCCCACCCGGGACGTAGGTGGCCGTACTTTCATCTCTACCGTTGGTGGCGGGGAGACTTGCACGGCCGTGGTCCGAGATTTCGAAGTTGGTGAGGCCCGCTCTGTGGGCGCAGAGCTTCAGCAGCCCTGTCTCGGCATCCGGCTCGAAGAAGAAGCCGAGGTCTCGACAGTTGACGACGGGGATGCCAGCTAGGCTCCTCGCCTGCTCGGGCGTGAGCTGAAGATGAGCGACGGCCCATGCCTTGGCGGTGATCTGGGGCGTGATGGAGGGTATGAGACGGCCGACGTGGGCGCCCAGGGACACGATTGTGTGGGCGGCGAGGTGCTCACGGCCAGACTTTGCCTTGACGCCTTTGCATCGCTTCCCGTGAAAGAGCAACGACACTGCGTTCCCATCCTGCTCTCCGAGGACGAAGCGCACGCCGAGTTCCTTGCAGGCCGCGTAGATCTTGGCCATGGCCCTTCCGGCGCGGGCGTATCCCCCGTACTTGTTGAAGTAGCCGTGCCATCCCTCCATGGGTCCTGTCAGTTGGGGTACAATAGATCGCACATCGTGTCCCGACTTGATCTGTTTCAACGTGCCGGAAGGGTATTCCGGGCGGCCTTTCAGCGTGAGAACAGCCTTGTTGACCGAGTTTTCTGACTTGCTCGGCCCGGTAGGTGAATTGACGACGACGAGGCCTCGCTCGGCGTAGAACGGCGCAAAGAATGGTGTTTTCCAGGCCGCGATAGCCTCTAAGGCAAGACTAGTGTAGAAGTCGTCTTCATACTCGGCACGGATAGTCTTGTTGATATCACACCCAGCCGAGTACGGTGAGGGTATATCGCTGCCCCTATCGAGGACGGTGATGTTGCGGTAGCCATTGAGAGAGAGGTCAAGGGCGGCGGACAGACCAAAGGTGCCGGCCCCGACAATCAGGATAGAGGCGTCTTTGAGTTCGGCCATGATTGGGAAGCAGAGTTATCAACCTTGTTGGCTGGGGGGTTAGGGGGAAGATAACGTGAGAGGGACGCTAGCAGATATATTGTAAGATATTTTCGCAGTACTGATGATGACTTGGCAGTTGAGCGATATCGGCTACCGTTATAGATATGAGCTGATACTGAACTGACTTGCTGGCTGCAATCGTTGTCCGCCTGATCAAATCTTTGACGGCCTCCATAATCTTGCTTTTGTTATCTTGGCGTGCGGAGTTTTTGAGAGATTGTACCGATACCTAGACCCCGGATATCCCCACTACCAACCGAAATCACCCAATCGTGGTGATTACCAGCTTCCCCGCATCCAGCCTTGGCACGGCGCGATGGAGGGAAGGTCGAAACGACCTTTGCATGGATGTCGTTGGAGACCCTGGAATTGGCTTGGCTTATCAGGGGAGGTTCACGACTCGAGTCACCGGGGAACCCTGATCGGATAGTCCAGCAGCTGCGAGCTATCTCGTCTTACCCCGGAATGTCATGACTTCCGCTCTTCTGGTTCCAGGCCAATGGATCCTTGCGTTATCATGGGTTGCCCTTAGGCGCGTGCTAACTTAGTTATTCCCGATAATAACGTTGCCTTTCTTAGCCTCACGCCAAAAGCATAAGAACCCTTCTGATACCCACCAAAACTTGCAACCTCCTCCAACAAAACGTCCAGGTTCAATATCCATCTCTCCCATAACCATCATCACCACCTCTCACCACACCTGCAACCATGGGCGCCCCGGAGTCGGACGACAAGAAGCTCGCCATCTCGCAGTCTCCGTCCATTCAACAGGCCGGGATGGTCGAGGCTCAGAAGCTCGACAATCGCAAGGCTGACAAGGCGGCCGTCTACCTCAATAGCACTGAGCACTATGAGCCTCTCACCCCTGCCGAGGAGAAGAAGGTCATGCGCAAGATTGACTGGATCTTGCTGCCAATGGTATGAAAAGCCCTGGCCTAGAGAAAAATGAATACTAACGGTTATGGCTCCTTAGCTCTTCCTCGTGGCCACTCTAGGAGCGTAAGAAGCGCCTTTGCTAATGAAATCGGGTGCAATCATCTAACCATGTTCTCCATAGTATTGATAAAGTTGCTCTCGGCACGGCTGCGCTCTACGGGCTCCGCGAGGACAACAACCTCATCGGTCAGCAGTACAGCTGGCTCGGCTCCATTCTCCCTCTGGGTGTTGGTCACCTTCTCCTCCGGATAGAGAATAAACCTAGCTGACAGGATCTACGCAGGCACTTGCCGGCATGTTCCCTTCGACCTGGCTCATCCACCGCCTCCCGAGCGCCAAGTATCTCTCCGCCTGCTCCATGGGCTGGTCCGCGTGCGCCCTGCTTATGGTAGCATGCCACAACTTTGCAGGGCTCGCCGCTCTTCGGTTCTTGATGGGTAAGTCATCAAAGAAGCGCCTTTTGCGATGTTCGTGTCTGACGAGAACGGCAACAAAACAGGCGCCTTCGAAGCCATTATCGTCCCCGGCATCTCCCTGATGCTTGCTGGCTTCTATCTCAAGGAGGAGCAGCCCCCTAGAAACGCCCTTGTGTTTGCTGCTGCCAGTTCTGTCATCAACGGCTTCCTCTCATGGGCTGTTGGTCACATTCCTGAGAGTGCGCCGCTCGCCATCTGGCAATATCTGTTTATCCTGACCGGTAAGTCATAGCTGGGCTTCTCCCAAGAGGTATAACACACTCATCAACCTTGTTTCAGGCTCTGTCTCCATGGTCTGGTCCATCATCGCATTTATCTGGCTCCCGGGAACCCCAATGGACGCCTTCTTCCTCAGCGATCGGGAGAAGCACCACGTCGTGAACCGTCTGGCTGCCAACAAGACTGGTATTTCCAACAACGTCTGGAAATGGTCCCAGGTCAAAGAGGCAGTCATCGACCCCAAGACCTGGCTCCTCTTCTTCTTCAACATCGCCATCAACATCCCCAACGGCGGCCTCGTCACCTTTGGCGGGCTGATCATCCAGGGCCTTGGCTACTCTGGCGTTGACGCATCGCTCCTCACCATGCCGACCGGTGTCATGTCCACCATCGCCTCCTTTACTTTCTCGCTCTTGTCCGCCAAGTGGAAGAACCGTCGCTGCCTGGTCACAATTCTGGCCTGTCTCGTCCCTATCGTGGGCACTGCCGTCGTCTTCGCCCTCCCCCGAAGCAACCTTGCAGGGCAGATGGTTGGTCTGTACCTCCTGTACACCTACTTTGGTCCTTATGTCGTCGGCATCGGTCTGGCCCAGGCTAATACCGCTGGCCACACCAAGAAGTCGGTCGTGTTCGCCATCCTCTACATCGGATATGCCGTCGGCAACCTGATCGGCCCCCAGACGTTCCGCGCCAACCAGGCTCCGGAATATGTTGGCGGCACCATCTCCATGATCGTTTGCTACGGCGTCTGCATGGCCATCATGGCCGCGTACTGGGCCGTTGCCGCGTGGCAGAACAAGAAGAATGCTGACAACCTGGCTGTTTCTGGTGACCGGGAGGAGGATGTGATTGAGTCATTCTTGGATGAGACCGATTTCGAGCAGAAGGCGTTCATTTACACTACCTAGTTATTGAAGTAGAAAGAGGTGTTTTGGTGACTGGTCTAGGGGTTGCTGTGCGGGCGTTGGTTGATCTAAGCACGGCAACTACTGTCTTGCCTAGACAAGGGAGCGAAGGTGGGGATAAGTTGATATTAACATGAAGAAGCATGCACTTTGCCAGGAAAGGTGGTGTCTTTGCACATGAGGGGCCTTTTCATACTTGCCCTACAATTTTGCAGTGGCGTCGCTACTCCACGGTACCGACATAAATCGAGTGTGATTGGGTCTTATAAGTAGATATTAAAATGCATACCGCTCTTCTTTAGTTTTTCCATTCTCGTATTTACTTGAGTACCTCTCGATGGTGCAGTATCTATCTTACTGACGCTGCCAATACAGACGATCAGCCCGGAAACCAGAGTTCTCCTGATCCACACCCAAAGATGCTGGGGCGGGGCTCAGACTACACTCTTAACCCCTCTTTTTAGTCAGGTCTACGGAGTAGATACTCTCAGAAGCGAGCCTCCCACCCTGCATTGGCTAGAGCTAGTAAAAGCCCTAGCATATAAAATCATGCACCTCGCCTGGACCTTCTCCCGTCGAGATCCCAAGTGGGCCCGCCGAACATCACCTCTTCAAGTGTGCTCGGGAGCAATGCTTCATATATAAACACGGAGAGCCCCTAACTGTATGGTAGTATTTCTCCCATCCCTTCCAACTTGCTCTGTTGGAGACTTTCCCGCCATGACGGACCTAGACAACACGACGCAAGTGCACCCAGCGACCAGTCCTCTACATCGACTAACAGCAAACAGAAAGAACTATGTCCTTAACACGGGGGACTCGATGCCCGCCCTGGGCCTTGGTACGTGGCAGTCCAAGCCGGGCGAGGTAGAACTCGCCGTGCAATGGGCCCTCGAGTGCGGCTACCGTCATATCGACACGGCATTTGCGTACGGGAATGAGAAGGAAGTAGGCGCAGGCATCAGGGCATCTGGCGTCCCTCGAGAGCAGATCTGGCTCACCACGAAGCTGGACAATGATTGCCACCACCGTGTTGCTGAGGCAATCAACACGAGCCTTGCAAATTTGGGCACTGACTATGTTGATCTGTATCTGATGCACTGGCCTGTTGCTCTGGATCCCGACAACCATGGCCAGGTCCTCAAAGACTGGGATTTCGTGGATACCTGGCGCGATATGCAGAAGCTCGTTGGTACCGGCAAGGTTCGCAACATTGGTGTCAGCAACTTTGGTATAAGGAACCTGGACAAGCTACTGTCAGCGGAGAGCTGCAAGGTGATCTACATAGACGCTCCTACCTAGAACATGCTCTAACGTTTGCAGATAACTCCAGCCGTAAATCAGGTCGAACTCCATCCTTTCAACCCTTCCTCCAGGCTCGTCAAGTACAACGAGTCCAAGGGGATTCACACAACAGCATACTCGCCGCTCGGCAGCACGAACTCGCCAATATATTCCAACGAGACCGTCATCTCAATCGCAAAGACCCACGGCTGTACTGCGCAGCAGATCTTGTTGATGTGGGGTTTGCAGAGGGGGACAAGTGTGTTGCCAAAGTCGGTCACCAAGGGGCGCATCGAGGCCAACTTTGGGCTCAGAGGCTGGCAGCTTACGGATCGACAGATGGCCAGCCTCTCAGGTATTCCTGATCGCTTCAAGGTTGCTGACGACTCGTGGCTGCCTGTGAGAGTCTTCTTTGGAGATGATGAGGAGGTTGATGCTGCCAGGCCTGTCTCCATGCTGTAAAGGGTTGTTTATGAGCGAGAGTTCGGGTTAAACGGATAGAAGCCTTGCTTGACAATATAAATTTCTTGATTTGTATCGGATATCGTTGCATTTACGAGCCCATGTGAGAAAATAGAGACTATGCTCCTCACTGTGACTTACCACCATATATTAACTACGCAGATAACCCTCTTATAATCCTCTCCTTACCAAGCAAGGCGCCAGCTGTATACACAGAAGCTGCCGCCAGTGACGATTTGCACAATAATAGGGAGTCGAGCCTATCGCAAAGTTCAGTGTCCCTGTGGCTATCCATCAATTCCGTTGATAGTTTTGCATCTAAACCCGGCGACAGCAGCCTGTCGTAATCGATCACATTCACCGCCACGCTAGCCCACAACTCCCGACATGTTAGCGAGACTAGCAAAACGTAAAGTCAACCGTCTCCAACAAGCGCAATGCCTAGTCATTAACGATGCCGGCATGAGTTGTCTGTCGGGCAACTTCCATGGTGATGGGATTACGCCATAAATATTAATCCATTTCTGTTCAACTTTGACAATATTCACGGCGAAAACTTCTCTGGGCTGCGAGCGGCTGGTGACGTTGAGTGTATTGAGTTATCTCAACCCATCTACGAGGCAACGACCGTAGTCACGACATGTGTCCATTTTAGCCCAACAATGCGCCATCGCCGGCCAATTTTCAAAACACAGGCACTAGGGGACAAAGGTATGTAACCTTATTATGCCCAGAAGTGTAGCATTTGCAATGTGATGCTTTGTGCTGATGACCTGCATAAGGAGAAAACCCTGCTTCTCTGATGGAAGCTTGCAACAACGCCAAGGCCGCTATCAAGAGCTTCGAGGAATTCTGCAACAGCCAAGTTCATGTGAGAAAACAGGAAGAGGCCCAAGCTGCCCAGGGCAGCATTTGGACGTTCGCCGCTCTGCGAGTGGCGATAATTCCGATGTTGACTCTTCTCAGTTCCTTCGTCGTTGGGTGGGGAATTGGGAGTCTGGCATTGTATGCCGTTCTTGCACTTCTACCAAGCAAAGAAGAGGCACTTGAGAAGGCCAAGGAAGGTCAAGAAGCAGAAGAAAATGTCGTGGAAGTCGAAGAATGGGCCATTGAAGAGCTCAACAACCATCTTCGTGAATCACTTGAAGCTTTATGTAGTTTCGAGCGCGCAATGAGATCCTCTAATCTCGTCGATCGAGACGATGCGAACGCTCTGCAGTTGAACTATGCTCGAGGTAACCGGCGCCAGCTCGTGCAGCAAACGGAGCTTATCACGAAGGAGCTACACGAACATCAGATAACATTCAACTTCGCTCAGAGAGTGTTCGGGAGAATTCAAGTGGTGTGAAAAGAGGCATCTGGCAAAGACAAGAGAGAATTTTGGATTACAACGGATGAAGCCGTCGAGGAGGCAAGAAAAGAGGAGGAACAAGAAAAGGACGCTGGAGACAATGGGTACCCTTGTGTGATTCTATGAGCATAAGAGTCTTTTTGTTTTCATTGCTTTTTTATTCACTGGATGGAAACAGTCACTTAACTGTAAGTTTGAAGGGCCTCAATAGTTAGAGAGTCAAAACGGGCCAGAAATATGACAATGACTCGAAAGAGGCTTCTGCATGGACAACAAGTAGTCTGGTTCCGGGAGTTGCGCCCTAGGAAGCAGGGGAGAAGGGTCAACGACGGCAGATGCAGGGCGACTAGACAGTCTATATAAAAAGGGTTTCCCACCGTCTAAAACAAAATTAGTGGGTGGATGAATTGGGTTTGTGTTGTAGAAGGTCAGCTCGGGTAGGGGAGGATCTAGTTTGACGCGTAATGATGTTGTCGAGTAAAGGGTTTGTTGGGCCACCGTTGGCATGATGATTTCTTGTGCTCTACACCATATCAAAGCTTGTCATTGATTGTGGCGCTCGTGCGCTGTTTGATGTCGAGGCCTGTTCCTTTGCTGTTGGTAATGATACCATTCTTCCCATCAAAAAGAGTCCTCCTGGATGAAGAGCGCATACCTGTGACATTTTCAAGACTGTCCTTGGCTTAGTCCGATGTGACGCGAGGATCTTGATCCCTTCGTTCAGATAAGGACCTCGGGTTCAACTTGGAGACATTAAGCTTGACTCTTAAGGTTGGTAGGCGCACGCCTGGGTCGGGACGAGTCTGGCATAGACCTGGCGGCTACACCTACCGGGCAGATTGTGTTTGTTATAAATGAAGCCGGCCCTTGATGGGATGAATGAGCCAAGATAAAATCTACCAGACAGCTGACCGCTCTGGGCGCTCTCTTGGGACCCAAAGTAGTAGATTAAAGCTATGGATCGGGACTGAGGGCAAAGTCCACATGATGATTCACAACAACGCCCTGAACTGCGGCTGCAGTCTTACTGACGGTGTCTAGACTAGCAAGTCCCCCATCTAGACTCCAAGTGCAGAAGCCTACCCACGGCATCTAGCCTGACCGTATGCTCAGTTCGCCCCTCTGCTAGGGCTAGATGCCAGAACGGTCTTACGGCCCGGTCTGTTAAAATATAAGACCCAACAGGCTCTCAGGTACTAACCCTTTTTATTTTATCACGGTCAGCACCAGTGCCACGGATCGCAATGATGGCGTCTACGTCCTACATGTCTACTGGTTCGATCGGACTGGATGTGCCTCTAAGTGCTTCGATGGCGAGTCAGAAAGGTACCATGAATGGACTGAAGGCATTCTGCTCAGGCCATCGGCCATAAAGGTACAAGATGGTGCTTTTGAACATTAGCCTCAAAACCAATCGTAAAACACGTCGTGTTGAGGATCCAGTTGGGCCACTACAGGGATATCTGACCAATTGAAACCGCACAATAACTAAGCCTAAATTAACCCCTGATACAATACAAGTCGCAACAACGATATCACACTGCTTACGCCCACAGCCTGTAGGGAAGATGCGCGCGCCTACGCATCTGAAGGTGCTGCTGCAATAGATATGTGAGTTTCACTGGGTCTGAAGGCGTGATTAGACCCCCGGCATTCGTCCGTCTTGTGGGAGGGGGTGGATGTCATGGAGGCGACTGATGCTCCCCTACTGTTGGATGCTGTCTCCAAGAGAGGGTCATACTTCTTACACGGGTCGGTGCAGGGCCAGAATCCTCCTTCAACATATGCCTTCAGGTCACGGATAACACATCAGACTAGCTCTCGAAAAGAGTATCAAATAAGCACGTAATCGGGGCAGTGGATTCTGCTGTGGGCCATCTCTCATTGCACAATTGATCAGTTAATACGATTTGTAAAGTGCTTCTGTCCGATAGGATGGATTGATCGTTTTGGTGGAGCAGTGTATGTCGAGCTTATGGGAATAATGTCGTTATTGCACAGTCGCGCCAGGATAGGAAAGAGATGAATACATCCCTAGATGTTGGCCAGGTTTAAAATCACATTGCGTCTCTTGGCTCTCCACATTATCTCGAGAGGATTTGGTACCTGGGAGAGTCGGATACACCCCGACAAACCCTGACAGCCGTTATGGCGCAAGCGCTGGCATGATGCGTGTTGTTGCGATATTTAAACTCGATCGTGTTCCTTTCTGACCGACAACCTTTTACGGTGGTTCAGGGAGTTGGCTGCAAGCTAGTGCTCATCACAGAATCTATTTCACTTCACGTCCTCTACCTGCCTGTATCGAAGTTGTGCTTTATACCTTCAATATGGCTGCGACAGAGAAGGTAAACCCCATTGCCGTGTCCGAATTGCCTGGGGAATCTGATCAGTCCACCTCGAATCAAAACCTCTCACATGGCTCGATTGAGGACAGGGCAAAACTGCTCGACGCTACCCCTGAGGACGTCCTCGAAGCAGAAGAGCACGCAACCACGCTAAACTTGGAAGAGGCCAAGAGGGTAAGTAGCATTTGATATGCAGTGGGCTCCTTGATCTAATTATTGCCTTGTGGAAAGCTCGCCAAGAACCTCATCTCGTTCCACCAAAAAGACACCAATTTTAACTCCGAGTCCATTGAACGTCTGTCCAACTTTATCCAGCATCCAGAAGTTTTTGAAAACCCCGACGCTCACGCCGCATATATTTCCGACATAAAGACGGAAGTGGCTCTCCTGACCTTCAACTCGCCCTATGCAGAGGTCCGAGCCGTCGTCAGCAACAAGGACGACACATCGGCCCCAGCCGGAACGATTCGAGCCTGGACGATTGGTTTAGTATTTGTTGCCCTTCAAAGTTTCGTGAATCAGTTCTTTTCCTTGCGTCAACCGGCTATTCTCCTCGATGCTACTGTCGTACAGCTACTCTCTTTCCCATTGGGAAAGGCCTGGGAGAGACTGGTACCGACGGGCGAGTTTAAGCTATTTGGCTTGCGTTTCAGGCCTAATCCAGGTCATTTCACCCAAAAGGAGCATATGTTGATCTCTATCATGGCGAATGTGGCAGGTACACCACCATATGGCCGCTTCATCGTTATTACAACTTGGCTTGAGAAGTACTTCAACTTATCATTTGCTTCATCGTTTGGATTCCAAATCTGTGTTACGGTGAGTGACTTATCAAAGGAGTGGTGACGCGGCATGTCAACTAACCACATTTAGATCTCTCAGAATCTAATGGGCTTTGGGCTTGCAGGGTTAGCAAGAAGATTCTTGGTTTACCCGGCCTTCTGCATCTGGCCTCGTTCGCTAGCCACTGTAGCAATGAACCAGTCTCTGCACAATGGTAAGCCAACATCGTCACCACTGACTCCTATCAACGAGTACAGCTGACATGTGTTTCCTAAACCAGAGGGAAATACACCTGTGCCTGGTCCTTTCAAAAGAATTTACAACCTTTCTCGATATAAGCTCTTCATGGTCGCATTCGGCGTCATGTTCATATACTTTTGGCTCCCTGAGTATTTTGCCTCGGCCCTTTCTCTCTTCAACTGGCTTGCCTGGATCTCACCAAACAACTTCAATTTGGCTACCATTACTGGTCTTAGGAAAGGTCTCGGATTTAATCCAATACCTACGTTTGACTGGAATGTGTTGACGCATAATGTCCAACCTCTTCTCGTGCCATTCCACGTTACCTTTAATATGTTCATTGGCTGCTTCATCGGCGGCATTACAATCATCTCTCTATATTGGACCAATACCTATAACACTGCATACCTTCCGGTCAATACCAACACCATGTTTAACCAAAACGCAACGAAATATAATGTCTCGGCTATCTTGAACGAGGATGGGCTTCTCGATGAGACCAAGTATCAGTCTTATAGTCAAGTCTATATTGCTGCTTCCTCGGTCACTTACTAGTGAGTTCGTGTTCTCTTTGAACCATGGGGCGTCCTGCTAACTAGGCGGAAAGCATTTATTTCTTCGCTGTTTACAGTGCCGTCATTTCGTACACTGGTCTTTACCACTGGAACGATCTCAAATTAGGCTTCCGCTCGCTCTGGGACAGTCTGTTCAAAAAAGATGCGAAGCGTGACGACTTCGACGATGTCCATTCGAGACTTATGAAGACATACCGTGAGGTGCCCGAATGGTGGTACCTCATCCTTAATGTAAGTTTGACTCCGCCAGAAGATGTTTAGATGCCAGCTCACAGGTTCGTAGATTATCTCCATCATTTTTGGAGTCGTTTCTGTGGCTTGCTGGCCCACTCATACCAGCGTCGGTACCGTCTTTTTCGGCATAGCTCTCGCTCTACTCTTTACCGTCCCAACAGGCATCATCTTTGCTACTACTGGAATCGAGGTTGAGTTTAATGTCCTTGCGGAATTCATCGGTGGTGCCTGGCAACCTGGAAATGCGCTCGCTGTAAGAACTATACGTCGCCATTTTTAATCATGGCGAGCACTGACTCTATCTAGATGAACTTTTTCAAAAACTTCGGTTGGGTAACGATTGCGCATGCCCTTGATTTTGCCAATGACCTCAAGCTTGGTCATTACTTGAAGATCCCTCAACGCCAAGTATTCTGGTGTCAGATCGTCGCTAGTAAGTTGAGACAAGTTATACCTGAAGGGCTGTAGAGTTCTAACTTGGATTCCAGCTGTCTTATCTGCTTTTATTAGCGTTGGCGTCATGAACTTCCAGGTTCTCAAAATTGCGGATGTCTGTCAGCCAGACCAAAAAGACAAGTTCACCTGTCCACAAATGGAGTCTTTCTTCACCGCTGCTGTTCTCTTCGGCTCACTCGCCCCACGGCGAGTCTTTGGTGCAGGTGGCCAATATACCGCTCTTCTTGCCGCCTTTCCTGTTGGCCTCGCGCTTCCCATTATCCACTACTACGCTACGAGAAGACTGCCCCGGACACATTGGCTCACCAAGATTCATCCCGTTGTCATGATGAAAGGAGCCTATTCCTGGTCTCCCTACAATATTGGCTACATGTGGCCCGCTGTGCCTCCAGCTTGGCTTTCGTGGATATACCTTCGAAAGAGATACCTTGCGTTCTGGGCAAAGTATAATTATACTCTTTCGGCGGCATTCTCCACTGGTATAGCCATTTCTGCAGTCGTGATTTTCTTTGCTCTGAGCTATCACCAGTTAGATCTCAACTGGATAGGCAATAACGCGGACAGTGGGTGCGAAGCAAATACCTGTGCACGGCTGAAGTTGGCCGAAGGGGAGATTTTTGGGCCGCCGCCTGGGACATTTGTTTAAGTGGAAACCCGCGTCCTGGGACTTGGTTCATTCTTATTTGGTCATTATCCACAAAGAAGAGCACATCCTGCTCGTGCAGGAGGCGTCTGGGGACCATTGCTTAACTATATGCTAAAGCAGAGCGGACAGGGTGAGGCGGCTAGGAGTCATCGTGCGCCGAAGACAACGTGACGACGCCTGGCCTGGTCGACGAGGAATGGGTGCATCCTAAGGGACGGTCTGAAATCGGTCTCTGTTGTGCCCTGGCGCAAAAACGACAAGGGATCTCGCGGTGATGGGGCGGAGTGGAAGCGTTTGCATCTGCGTTCAGCGAAAATGCACGTCTAAGGGGTCTCGTGGGAGTGTCGAGATGATGGAAGCATTAAACTGGATACTTCTGTACGCATAGCTCCTCCAATTCTCGAATGGGCATGCAAAGCAACCATGACCTAAACCATTACACCGAGCTCCATTCATTCACACCATAGGCGACCTTGTTGGAAAGAATCCCAAGTTTCTCCCCCGGATTGGTCTTACCATGGCCTTGCCGTCAGACTTCAACGAGGCTACTTGGTTTGGTCGTGGTCCAAGTGAATCCTATCGAGACAAGAAGGAAGCAGCCCGCTTTGGCCTCTGGTCGGCGTCCTTGGATGAGCTGAAAACCATGTGTGAATGGCCTGGAGGCACGCATGGAGTCGCCATTCAACTTTTCCTTGAGGAAGCACCCCATCAGCGACTTAGACAAGGCACAACACCCACATGATCTTGGAGAAAGACCTGAGAACTTTCTCAATCTCGATTATGCTCAGCATGGCCTAGGTACAGGCAGCTGTGGACCTCCACCTTTTGAGCCGTATCGTCTAGAGGCTGGGCCGTTCGAGGCCTAATTAGATAGTTAATGTGTATAGTACTTTCCTCCTCGCAGTGCTCATCTTTCCTAAGATGAAGGATGATACCCAAAGACTTCAGATTATCTCCCACGTTGTCATTGTCTCCAGTTCGGTGTCCATTGCAGCACATCCTCTCTGGGACCTGGTCAAGGATGACGCCAACCCGCTGGCCAAGATAGTCAACCAAGAAGAGATAAACATGACCAATGGGTATGTGGGCCAACTTTCCAAGTATTCTGGCTCAGTTAACCCATCAAGGGCCGGGCTTCAACTAACTGCGCCAGAAGGTAGAGCCAGAAGACAGGTGTATATAAACTCCCATAGTAGTGCAGTTACTGCACTATACCCGGTAGGTTCCCCACTGCAGATTACGAGTCAAGCGGTCAGGCAGATCCACTGGGCTTTTAGCCATTTTGCCCCTGGATCTATCGTACCACCAGATAGATTTGTAATCAAAGGTCAACGGTAATGTTGGCATCACCTGAAGATGGATTTGTCATCACGACAGCTTTTAATAAACCATGACATAGAGTTTAGGAGTTTTATTTCCATTTCCCTCATAATCCCTTTACGTTTACAATCAACCTTTGCTCTCAGGTTGCGTTACGACTATGGGCGCCAAAACGGTTCTGGTTACTGGTGCGAATGGCTACATCGGAAAAGCGGTAGCGTGCGCCTTTGTGCGTGCTGGATGGGTGACATATGGGCTCATCCGTTCCGACAAATCAAGCATGTCACTAACAGCGGAGGAAATCATACCAATCATTGGCAGTATCGACGACGTCGTCTCCCACAAAGTCATCGAAGCGCTTCTTCCGTCGACGTTGGATGTGATCGTCTCTACCACGGAGAACACGTTGGACTACGTCCCGCACTTCCAAAACATCGTTAGTCTCCTTCAGGCTCTTTCAATATCCAGCACGGCGAATGGTGTACGGCCATTGGTCATCTTTACCGCAGGAAGTAAAGATTATGGCGTTGGACCTCATCTTTCTGATGACCCCGACGTGGCACCACATGACGAATTGTCGGAGCTTCGTCCGCCTCTATTTGCTGCTCCTCGAGTCCAACATGCTCCAAGAATCTTAGAGAGCACCAACGCTTTTGCGGCCGTTCTTGTCCGACCGACCAATGTCTATGGCCGGGCGTCAAGCTATTACAGTGTCTGCTTTCGAGCTGGCTCCAGGGCAGGGTCGGCCGAGAACCCTCGAGACCGGATTCTTATCGCGCCAACACAGCCCAGTTGGATATGCCATTCGCTGCATATCGACGACTGCGCCGAGGCATATGTCGCCATCGCTTCCGCACCTCGGCAAACTGTCGAGGGTGAGGTATTCAATATCTCGTCCGAGCGTTATGAAACGGCCGAGCAAATTATCAACGCAATCATCAAAGAGTACGGCATCGCAGGCGGAGTCAAGTATGTAAACCTCCAAGATGTTGCAACCGATGAGGATGCTTCACTGGCAATGGCGATTGGCTTTCCACAGTGGACAAGTTCGAAAAAGTTAAGGATGGCCACTGGGTGGACAGATCGTCGTTTGCCGTTCTCGGGTGCATTTCATATCTACCGACTGTCTTACGAAGCGGCTGCGCAGTTGAGAGATGAGAATGTGGACAAGATTGGGAAGACCGTTAACTCACTAATGTCGACTGTTGAAAGCGTATAATATTAAATAAACTACTAAGTGTTATTCAAGCAGTACAGAGCCAACTATCATTCTACCGTGTCGTATACCTTGTATTCCTCCCCCTTTAGTACTCCATTTAACCGCACGGAATCGTGCCTTTTGTACAGTGGAATACTGTCTGCCAGCTTTAGCTTTCAGCGGTCTCAGCAGTCTGCACCTCAATCGCATTGTCTAGCGGCTGCTGTTTCAAAGGTCTCCACTTGGAAGCATTAGACGCGGTTAACCTTGAATTTCGTGGTCCTTTGTTCGCTTACCACTCTGTTGAAGATTGTATTCCTCACTCCTCGACACGGTGTCATCCGCACTATTCTGCCCTTCCCAAGTGTAGCTAGGTGGACAATTGGCATATTCGTAAGTGCACGGAGTGTCTGCGGACTGCGAATGTTGTTGGTTCGATGTGTCAGGAGGTACGACGCAGTTGCTATATTGGGTGACTGCCTCTGGTTGCGTAGGATTCTCTATTCCGGGATATGGATCCTGATTTTGGTTGTGATTGTGATGCTTGTCTCTTTGGCCAGTAGATTGGCGAAGTGGACTCACGGGACTTGCAGTAGTCCGACTCACTACCGCATGCCGCGTCAAGACAGTCCTGGGCACGGCAATGGTGCTCATCACAACTTTGACTGGTCTCAAGCAGACCGCTTCACAGCCTTGAAGCTTGCAGACATGGTGGTTCGCACAATATCTACCAGTTTTGGACTCTTTAGGCTCAACGCAAGCATCGGCATGACAGGTATGTTGACGGCAATAGGCAGGGGCGTCTTCTGAGAGGGGATGGAGGCACTCTGCCAGGTAGCAAGTGGCTAGAGGCGGTTGGCCGAACGGTTCTGTGACTGAACAGCTGCCCCGGCAGTCTTTCTTGCTGCATTGCTGATAATTCGCACATTAAACCCGGCCCTTGTCACTCTGTGGGCCTTCGGTGCAGTGATCAGCCTGGCAGATGTGCTTGCTGCAATACTCACAGACCGCAGTGACCACCCATCTGCGTGACCACTCGTCTGGGAAGAATGTGTGATATCTGCTAATGTAACTCTCCCAGTAGCCATCCTCATGTCTTTCGTTCCGCCACTCTGACCTGATGCAAGAGTTGACGTGAGCGCTGCAGAATCGATCCGTGTTGGGGTCCTTGAGGTTGGGGCTATTGACGGTGCAAAGTTAGCTCCACTCTGTCCATGATCACGGATGAGGCAAGGACCTTACCATTTCGTCTTTCCGCAGATCGCGTGCGAAATACAATATGAACAGGTGTTTTCACGAGAGTACATGCACCCTGGGGCATAGCAACAGTAGTCCTTGCAGTAGGGAGGACCCTCGCCCCTGGCCTGGGTCCGACACGAAGCCCTCGAGCAGCCATCCATCTCTCAGCGGTGTGTGGCACAGTACCTGAGACCGTTGTCGCTTGGTTCCTTGCATCCTGCTGTGCGGCAGTAGTGATCTCGACAAAAGGGAGACGTGTAGCCGGCGTTCTGGGCCCCCATGGAAATATTGACGCACCCATGCCGGCTGCAGCCGTGGACATGACAGTAATAGATGCCTCTCGGGCAATCTGCTCCGAGCTCAACACAGCCAGAAACGCGACAGCGATGGTTACGACAGAGACCAGTAGCCTCACGTCCGGAAGGCAGCGGCTCCGAACAGCCCTCGGCTTTGCATGTGTGGTCTTCGCAGTAGGACGATCCATCTACCATCTCATAGATACTCTTGTAGCAATTCAACTTCTTGCATGTCCAGTAGTTCTCTTCGCAGAAGGGATAAGATTCGTTGTCTGGGTAATAGCGTGGCATTTGGCAGTCGGTCTTAAGGCACCGAGTGTGGTCGGCGCAGAATGCTCCATTTCGAGTCCTCAGCTGTTGGCATGAGGTTTCTCGGCACCGATGGCGGTCGCAGTACCATTCTCTCGTGGACTGGGTACAGCGAGACTTGTAGCATCTTCTCAAACCGGGCATGATGAACAGAATCGAGAGATGGATAGATGTGGTTCGTGAAAGTCTATGACACCAGGCCAGAGACAAGAGGAACATCTCTTCTTAAGCACCAGGTTGGGCTAATGTATCTACCCCGCTCTGGACCATCGGGTATCAATATCAATGCTACATAAGGTTTCTCACAGCCTGATGGCCTATACATGCAGAATATGTGTCATGGGATGTGATGCGGAGTGGTTGGCACAGGCGTAGGATTAGCAGCATAGCGGGCAATCAGGGAATCACCACTAACAAAGTAGTGCGCCATACTTTCTAGCTAACTGGTGACTTCCGAGTTACGGCTAGTGGGCAATCCTCGAAGAATGTTATCATTATCTGCAATAACGACAAGAGGCCATCAGCCACAATAGCAAAAGGCGCAGTTAGCAATAAATGACGGCATCCAAACCCGATACCGTACAAGTGAAGGGCTCAGAATAGAGAACTCAATCAATCTCAGCGGAGCCGACGTTGGTTAGGTTTATACTTCGGACCAGGCGCCGGCCACGAACATCTTCACAAAAGTAAGCCTTGAGCATGTAAGGATAGGAAGACTGGTTAGGATATCGCAATACTACACTGGTAGATATAGAAACAAACCTAAAATTGCCTAGCTAGATGGTAAAAGCACCTCTAACGGGTGATTAGAGCGGGGAAGCCTAGGGCATGGAGAATACCCGGATCCTCGTAAAGACGCAGCCGTGGTTGGTCAGTTGTGTAGTTGCTCCCAAGTTCGCACACCATGCAGCGAGGAGTGTACACGAACTCTGTGGAGCGACAAGTCTCTTGGGTCAGCATTCAAGTTGACGTATCATATATATAAAGCGCCCCCGGTGCTTCACACTTTGCAAGAACGGACCATCGTCTTTCTCTCTGCATCTTTGCCTCCCGAATTTTGTACCATCTCTCGTACATCATGAAATTAAGCCTTCTCAGCCTCGCCTTGCTGTGCGGCTCCTTCCCCACAACCTCTGCACAGCTCGATGTCTGGGCCAAGAGAGCGGGGTTGAAATACTTTGGCACAGCTACAGACAACCCAGGGATGCGAGAGCGTGCCGGCTTGGAAAATGAATACCCGCGGTACGACGCCATCTTTGCGAATAAGAACGAGTTCAGCTCGACAACGCCGACCAATGGTCAGAAGGTCAGGTTGCCACTTCCACTCGAAAGACTCCTGTTAACACCGTGTAGTGGGCGGTCCTGGAGGCGACAGAAGGCACCCTCAACTTCACCGAGGGCGACTGGATTGCTCGTCTCACAAAGAAGCAGGGCAAGTCTCTGCGCTGCCACACCTTGGTCTACTGGCGATCTTTTCCTCGCTGGGCTTATTCAAAGGGTTGGACCAAGGCCATCACCGAGCACATCACCAAGGTCGCTGGCCACTACAAGGGCCGGTGTTATGCCTGCGATGTTGTCAACGCGGCCCTCAACGATGATGGGACGTACCATGAATCGTTCCTCTACAAGGTCCTCGGCGTCGCCCAGAAGGTCGAACCTCATGCCAAGCTCTACTACAACGACGCCGGTATCGAAACGCCTGGCCCCAAGGCAGACGGTGTTCTCCGCATCATCCGCATGCTCAAGAAATCGGGACTGAGAATTAACGGCATCGGCCGGCAATCTCATCTCGAAACCGGAGCAACTTCAACTCAGAGGCATGGCTAACTCAACATAACAAATCGTGAGAGCATGTGTCCAGGCAAAGGCCTGCGTTGGCATCACTCTTTGGGACTTTTATGACCCCTTCAGCTGGTTAGACTACTACTCCAACAAGACCTAGGGCACCCTATGGTTTAAGAACTTTTACCGTCATCCTGCGTATTATGGCACCCTTGACGTTTTGAAGAACGGTACCTATATTAACTACCCTATTAAAATTTCTCTCTTTTCTCTTTAAATAATTCTAGATATAATTGATCAAATAGTTCAACAAGAGAGAAGTCGAAAATTCGTAGTAACGAGGCCAAAATGAGATGTATTGCGCGATGATGATGTTATGCTAAGAGCTTCTTCCCTCTGAGCCTCTTTAAAGAGAGCTGCTGACTAATAAGACCTTGCAAATTCCCTCGTGCCGTTCCTCCCTGCCGTGCCTTCTTCCCCCAACAAAATAGGGCTATCATAGGTAATCCTCCAAGGATGGGTTTCCTACTCAAATTACAGCATCCCCTACATTGCACTGAGTGGGAGAAATTAAGGCAAGGGGGAGTACACCTTAGTTAATCAGCTTGTCGCTGCCGTACTTGGCCTTCCAATCTTCATTGATTCCCCGGTAATCCTCAGGTCCATACGGATCCCAAATCTCGGACCAGAAGCTGCCTTTGCGGTGAGGCTCCAGCCCAAGGTCACGCTGCAGCAGGTCAAGATACGGAACTGCGTCAAAGATGAAACTAGGGTTCCTGTTGCCCCAGTCGATAGGATAGCGCCATTTGCCGAAGCGGTTGTGTAGGACCGTCTCGTATCGCAGCTTCGACATCGACACCTCATCACCGACGGCGGCAGCAGGATCCTTTGCGAGTCGACCCAAGAAGTAGGCGCTGATCCAGAGGCCCTGGAGGTGGGCGGTGATGATGTTGCTGAAGTTGCTGACCATGCCGATGAAAGCGATGTCGCGAGTCCGAAGGAGGCGCTCCGACGGCGGTACTAGGAAATGATAGAGCATGTACGGAGTGAGAGACTTGCATGGTGTCACGTCGTCACTACTGCTAATGCCTTTCTGGTCGGTCAGGGGAACGTAGTTCTTGTTCCAGACAGGCTGATGCTTGAGGCGTGGGAAGCGCTGCATAATCTCGTGGTCGGCCTTCTTAATGAGCGGATGCTGATTCGCGAGGTCCTCTTCTGGCGCTCCCTCTGCTGGCGCATGTGGCAGACCAAGCTCCTTCTCGATTCCTTCGGGTAGAAACTTCATAGGGGGCACGTGTTTCCAGCCGGTGTTGGCAAGAAGAGCGTCCGATTCAAACTCGGTGCCGTCTGATAGGTGGACCTTTCCTGGGCTGAGGTGGTCAATCTCGCCAATGTGGATGTTGACCATGTCACCCTTGACGAGCTCGAGGAAGTCGGTATCATAGTTGAGGATGCTGAAGCTGGTGCCCGCGAACATAGCCTCAATCCAAGGCTTCAGCTTGGCCGTGTTCGGGTGCGAGTCGTACTTGTTGAGGGCCATGACATCGCCGCCGAGGATGCTCCAGAAGCCGTTCACAACTGCTCGGCCCACGGCAGTGCTGTGTAAGAAGTTGCGAATGCCTCTGTAGCCGTCAACCCCACCCCATATACAAGGGCTGAACCAAGTGAGGAACCGAATGTCTGCTCAGTGCTGTCAGAAGCTGTAGCGGGGAGGGGAGACTGAGCAGCACATACTCGCCAGCTTCTCGAGCCATTTCTTGAGCGGCGTCACATACGCCGGTGCCATCCAACAGGGACCATGCCCAGATGCTAGTTTCTCGCGTCAGTTTCGACGAGTGATCAAGCACAACGCCAGGACATAAACATACACCGGATTACCCAGTTAACCTTAACACCAGCCGTGACATACGCATAGACTGCATCCCAGGCGAACTTTGTGCCGCCAAACACTGTCACGGACTTGCCCGCTTGTATCGTATCCTTGTTCTGCAAAAAATACTTGCTGTGGAATATCTTGCCGCCAAACACCTCTTGGCCATCAAAGTGCGGGAGGAAAGCCTCGGAAGTCAGGCCGGTCGCGATAATGAGCCGGCGCGCGCAGACTTTGGTTTCCTCTTTCTTAGAGCCGGCGACCGTCAACACCCACCCACCCTCGGCCGTATCCTGGTGCTCAGCTAAAAGTACTTTTGTCTTGACGCGGATCAAGTCGTTGATCCCGAACCTGGCTGCGTAGGCCTTGAGATAGGCGTTGATGACCCCGCCGGGGATGTGCTCGCCCGGCTTGATGTTGAACGTGGCGCTATTCATGGGGAAGTCGGGGTATTCATAGGTTCCCAGGAGGTTGTTGCTCTTGAGGCCTGGGTACAGGCGATGGTCTGCCCATGTGCCACCGAGCGTGGCTTCTGATTCGAAGACCACCAGAGAGTCCTCTGGGCAAGTGCAGTGATACTGCTTTGCGGCGGCCAAGCCGTACCATCCTAACAGAGAGGTTCAAATTAGCATGCCATGCTGTATTCCGTAGGAGCCACTCAATTCGCCCTATCCAGCTACCTAGACGTGAAGGATACTAGGTCAGCGGCATGAGGATCAGCATTGGCGTTACTCACCCGCGCCAACGACGACGCAGTCGAACTTGTCCATCGTATGTCACTTTTGGTCGTCAAGATGCGTGCATGGGTCCAATTCTTAGGGATGGCTTGGTGCCAGAGTTGTGATGGCCAGGTTCAAATGCCAGGACTTTATGTCAGCTGTTGACAGGTGTTATGAGCGACGCTTGCCTGCCTGTTTTCTCCGCCTTGGCTACTGCAGGGAGATAAGCAACTCATGGCTATACCGTATGAGGTAAGACAGGAAGCTCGGTTACAATCAACAGTTTCAATGCAGCAGCAAGTTATTTCGGCTTTGAATGCCATCTATAGAATAGTGCGTCTCTTTCAATCAAGCCCCACGGGCACTAGGCTCAGAGCGATCACCCCGGGGCGGGCCGTTTGCCCTGAAACGATTTGATCTGATAAAGTGGGTTTTACCTGCTTACTACTTGTGATCTTTAGTATAACATCGGTTTAGCATTTCAGCTCTGTCTCGCCATAGAACTTTTGACCTTATAATCGACGGATGTAGGCTCATTCTGCGAAGGGAGCGCGGGAAAAGGGTCATTTGGGTGTGGCTGAGTAATACAAAGCAGAGGGTTGGGCTTGGCGGTCAGTGGAGTGGCCAAGCGCTCGGCAGTGGTATCACGAATTCTCTGTTTCTATTCTGAGGAAATCTGGGGTAGCACTAGCACAGCTGATCCGACGGTGCATCGCCTCAATCGTGTCCGCTACAGACAAGTTCTGAGACGACGGTCCATCCCGTAAGGTGTCTTCATCCTAGTGTCGGGCCCAGGGCGCGGGATCGCCCTTATTCGGAGATCTCCTTTAACACCGCCTCACGCGTTTGATGTCGCCAAGAAAGCATGGGCTAACGACCCCAAGCCAATAGACTGTCCCATGCCGCCGAGATCCGCATTGCCCTACGGGGCGCCGCCGGAGGAGGTCTTTGGGTGGGGCTGGGTAGAGACCTTCTCAGCAGTACCATATCGAGATGGATTCTGCGCTCCATGGGCTCACCAGGCCTCAGCTCATGCCCGCCAAGAGGGCCAACACAACGTGCCGTAGGACGTTCAGCCTCCGGTCCAGTTTCACGGCTGGGTCCCATTGGACAGCGGTTTTGCAGCGGGTCTCCGTTCATCAGAGAAGACAACTTTGGATTCTTGAGCTATTCATATCTCATCGTCATCCGTCAGCAAACAAGGCTATGGGTCAATGGCAGTGCTGACCCAGCCGTTGCGATGAGTGAGCTTCATCGCGAAAGCTGCGTATATAAGAGTTAAGATCGCTGGTCAAGAAAAATCATCATCCACAGCAACAATCTTTTAGCTCAGTTATCCCATCGAAGGCCGGGCTTCAAGTATAACAAAGAACACACTTCCAACACATCACAGCATCATAATCCACAGCAACGGCTCACTCACCAGTAGCTTTCACACGACAACCATCATGAAGCCGCAGAGCGTGTTCCTCAGCCAGCTCCTTGTGGGCTCGGCCTCCGCCTTGACGCTGCCGAATGAGGCCAGGTCGGAAGGCTCCAATTCATCAGGCATCAACTGGAAGGGATGCGGCGACTTGGACTTCGGCAAAAGCGTCAACAGCATTGTCGCGGCCCAGAAGCCCGAATGTGCCAAACTCAAAGTCCCTCTGGACTACACGAGTAAGAGCAGCGGCGAAGCTATCGAGCTCCAGTTGATAAGGCACAAGGCCACCAAGAAGCCAGTCAAGGGCAGCGTCATTTACAACCCCGGTGGACCTGGCGGCTCCGGAGTTGAGATCATCGCTGCACAAGGCGTTGGGATGCGAGACATTTTGGGTGGCCACTATGATCTTGTCTCTTTTGACCCGCGGTATGTTGCAACGCTCCTCGGAGCTTCATGATTGGCGGCTGATGTGATCTCAGTGGCACCGGCAAGACCCTCCCCTTTGTGTGTCCTTCGCTTGGTTCGTTGGAACCGAACGTGACTGAGGGGGGCAGTCTCGCTCGTCGAGCAAAAGAATTCAATAACCTTCCAGAGGCCGACACCTGGGAGCAGATCAGCACCACGAGCTGGAAGCAGGCAGGCCAGATCGCCGATGCCTGCTATGAGGATTACAACGAGTACGGCCGCTTCATCGGCACTGCCTTTGCAGCTAGAGACATGATCTCTATCGTCGACGCCTTGGACCAAGGTCCCTTTATCAACTACTGGGGTACCTCGTACGGCACCGTCCTCGGACAGACCTTCGCCTCCATGTTCCCCGATCGCATCAACCGCATGATGCTGGACGGTAACCTGCTCGCCGTCGACTACGCCGCCACGACCTGGATCGGCAGCCCCCGCGATACTGAGTTGACGCTTCTGAATGCTTTCAACGAGTGTATCAAGGCTGGCAAGAAGTCCTGTCCTTTGGCAGAGTACAAGAGTAAGAACACTACTGACCAGGATCTGATGGACGCCTTCCACAAGGTCTTGGAAGAGCAACTCGGCAAGGAGTCCCCGGCAAAGGGCCTGGCTGTGGACGGCGACGATGCCGTTGCCAAGATCAAAGCCGCCATCTTGAGCAACCTCTACAGGCCGGATCAGATACCAACCGCTATCGAGACAGTCGCCATGGCGCTGAACGGAAGCTGGGCTAAGGCATTGGCTCCCGGCAAGTCCCAGGAAGAGACGTGGAACCCTACCCCGCTCGCCCTCTTTGGCATCGCTTGCGGAGACTCTTCTTTCCGTGCCGAGTCGGCCGATGATCTGTACTCGCTCTACCAGGCTCACTTGGCCCAGAGCTCCTTTGGAGATTCCCTCGCCGCTACACGTCTGAACTGTGCCCGATGGCGCTTCGAGGCCGCCGAGAAGATCAGCAACGACAAACTCCGAAACATCAAGACTAACTACCCCGTCCTCGTCCTCAACGGTATGTACGATCCTGTCACCCCCGTCAGCCACGCCTGGGAGGTCTCCGCTCGGTTGAGGAACAGCCGAGTCATGGTCTATGAGAGCGCCGGTGTAAGTATCTCTCTTGAAAATGGTTATCAAAAACCCCATATCTAAACGAGTCTTTTAGCACGGATTTGATGTCCACACCTCCAAGTGCTCCAACGAAGTTGTTCGCAAGTACTTCCAAGAGGGCGAGCTGCCCAAGGTCGGAACTGTTTGCAAGCCCGACATGACCGTTTACGAGTTTCTGGCGAAGCAGGCTAAGAAGGAATAGAAGGATGATGAGTGATATTTGGTCTTTGAGGTTGTTGCATATACATTCCTTATACGCGGGCTTTGCACGGAAATTGGTTTATTAGAGATGATTCTTTTTACACTCCTTCACCAGTCGACCGGCCGTCGGGGTATCCGATATATCTCAGTACGGAGCCAGTTATGGGCGACTAAGAATTACATTCATGAGTACATAGACATTGATATTTATATAAGCAGCACTTCTATAAATAGCAAGTGGCATATTGATAACATTAGGCATCGAATGGCTCAGTACGTATTAGTTAATCTGACTGAACTTGAAAGTTCCGTGTGCGTGAAGACACCGATGCCTCTCGCGGATTAAGTAAACAGCTAGATAAAACTAGCTAAGTATAATAATTATCGGTTTAGGAAACAACCGACGATATAAACACTATAAGGCTCCTAGGTGTGCTTCTCCTCCCTCCACTTTGTAATAACCTTGCCTTTCTGCTCATCGCTTAAAGCTTTAATTCTGCTGAAGTCAATGGCGTTCCGAGGCCAATACCCCGAGCCACCGGCAAAATAGATATCCGTCCTCTGCCTCTCGGATTGTTGGATCTCCTCTTCCAACCAGGTGTTTCCATATGGAGGAAACATGGACAGCACTTGCCTCACCCGTTCCCAGAACTCATTCATTTGCGGTTCCTGCCTGTCCTGAATGTCCCAAATGACATAGACACAGTCCTAGAGGTTCCAGTCTTCCTGGCTGAACGTGTTATTGACGATGGGCTTCGTGTAGTGGGTGCCGAGCCAAGTCAGATATGGCCCTGTCCCTAATTTATCCCAGGGCCTGTTAAGTAGGCGCGAGAGCCTTTTCAGCTGCACTGGCTTATACAGTCCCAAGATGGACTCTGTATCCTCGAGACCAAGCGGTTCTAGGTTGCCTGCATCAGGCACCATCGAGTACAACCGCCAATACGGATATAGGGATGAGTCTTTTGCATTAAAATTGTCCAGCTGTAGCGAGTTTGCTCTCTCTTTATATTTTCCTCCACGAGCGACGGAAGCTAGGAAACAGAGCCCATCTCAGACGTGTGAGTATAGGCGGATAACAGGGGAATCTGCAATAACTGAGTAAGGATTTTTAGCAATGCGTGCTGTAGGCATAGAACAGCCCCTGGGGTTGCATTTAAGCCAGGTTTCCAGGCAAGCCCCTCTTCCAACACAGCGCCTTCTAAGACCGATAAGCGCCCTCCACTTACATTCCATCAAATTATCTTATCCTGAACTCGATCTTCACAGCATATTGCGTGTCGGCCAGTTCTATCATTGCCACCAGCTTCTCCTTTCTCGGATGCGCCAAGCTTTCTCATCCGGACTTGTAAGGTCTACCATCAGTCCACTTGACATCTTGATGTCCTAGCACCGTGTTAGTGAATTAACGCCATGGCGTGTATACCTGGTTTTGGTGCAACCACTTTGATCGTTGCTATACCCAACATATGGGAAAGGCTCGTTCCAAAGACCATCTTTATTGGGTTCCTCATTAGCGTTTCAGCCTGTATCAGCATCACGATCGCCCTCCCATCCGTATCGGGCGAGCATACAGACGCGAAATTCATCTTTGCTACCCTAGAAAGAAACATTGGGTGATCCTCGGACGGCATGGCCTTCATCATGGGACTCATCAACGCTAACTGGGCCTTTGATCTCCTCGACGGTGCCGCCCACCTGGCCGAGGAAACACCAGACCCAGCCCGGAACGTCCCGAAGGCAGGCCGTCTTGCTCACGGTCTTCCTCGGCTTTTACACCGCGTTCCCCTTTGCTTGAATGCTTATGTACTGCTTCACCGACTTTGACAGCGTCGTCAACATGTCCACTGGCATCCCCATCTTTGAGCTTCTGTACATCGCGTTTAGCAGAAGTGAGTTAGCAGCCTTAGTGACCACCGTCTTCATCGGCATCCCGTATTTCTTCTCCCTGCTTCCTCAACATGCGTATCAGTGGCGAACCGTTTGGGCATTTTCTAGGGATAACGGGTTCGCCTTTTCATCTGTCTGGTCTCAGGTTAGCGACAAGACACACGTTCCTCTTCAGGCCCATGCCCTCTTTGTCCTGATGGTGATAATCATCGAGTTACTCTACATTGCTTCCACTACAGCTTTCAACAGGTGAGTGCAGTCATGGCCCTTGCCTTTCTCTTGGCTGTCTTTTTTGTTATCAATGCCACCGGCTTTGGCGCGACCACGCTTCTGGACGTCGAGGAGGCCAAGATTACCCCCGTCCGCCAGCAGAACATCCGCATCTGCAAGGGAGGCTACAAAAGGCTGTACATTCGCCGCGGTGTGAACGACTACTACTCTACCGCTTTCGCTCGTGGTGATGGCACCATCTATATTGGAGGTGTGAAGACGGAAGGTGAAAGCAATTTCGAAGTCTCTCTTGAGCAGCGCAAGCTGGTATTTTTCGCCTTTGCCCCGGTTAACCGCCTCAGTCGTTCTAATACAAAACCTCAAAAGATCATGCGCCAGCAACACGAGAACCAGTCTAATGTATTTCCTTCCCCCGATCCACTCAACTACGACTTCATTACCGACCATCTTGGTATATTTCCCATTATTCGGCAGCAGGATGGCGGAGCAGAATAGAGAAGCAAATAGTGAGCGGCTAGAAGGCTATCCACGCCTACGGGCAAGAGGCCGGAGGATACGTTTACAGCAAGGTCTGGTACGCCAGGTTGCCGAGTACGTCGCTGAGTATCTTGCCGAATTTCCAGAGGCCAACTCTGTCCCTCTGGTTAGCCGACTGTAGGGACTTGTCTCCCACCCGATGAGTTAATACTCAATGCCTAGACCGTAATCACTAGAATGAACAAGCAGCCCACAATATGATTTGTACCAGATGTGGCCTCTTCTTTCATAGAGTCTGTATGATGCTTTGAAATATAAAGAGATAACTTACTGGACCACGGCGTAATTGTGTTTCCGGCCTCGGTTGAGCCAAAGCTGCGAATTGCGAGTCGGAATGTAAAGTGAACCATATGATGGAGAGCCCCGGGGCACTAGAGTGGTCCAATGGAGTACTTCCGATCTGTAACTAGCACGCGTAACGCAAGTGGTATGCAACCAAGGTCATACATGCGTGCTTTCGGTCCCTGATCGTTTTCTTTCCTCTTTCGGCCCGTAACCGATCCCCAGATCAGCCAATGATAAGTCACAGCCCAATATCTCAGCATCTGTCATCACCAACATGAATTGACATGCATGCTTCTACTGAGGAAACAGTTGAGGCATGGTTCGGCTTATGCTGATCAAGTTTTTGTCTATGTAGCAGTGGCTTACTGATATATGCCATCATTCCGCTCCCACGTGTTTTCTGTACGATTGGGGTCCAACCCAGCAGGCCTCTCAATCGTCTTGTAAATATCCAACTGCAAGCGTGCCATGGCTGTGCTGAACCAGTATGTCAGTTCTGTCTTCCATTGATCTTCTCCTAGAGAAGCCTGAATGCCATTCTGCAAACCTCTCGAGGCTCGCAAGGCCGAAGAGCCGTCGCGGTGAGAGATGCTGCCTGGTATGCTGGTATGAGAAATATGATGTACCAATAAAGATAGAGGGATGGAGATGTCCAGACGGGTCTCAACATCATAGGCTGCCTTCTTGTCAAGCTCGGTCGTATTGAAATCCGGAAATAAGCCGGACCACGGCAGACATCTATTGGTGGACTCGTAGCAAATCTGAAATCGTTCGTCGCATCCGATGACGTTCAGGGCTCGATCCATTTTATATGCTGTGCGCACCTCGTTGGAAAAGGGTTAAAAGAGGTAAAAACCTATAACTTTAATTATAATAATAAGAATATAATTAACTTTATTTATAATATAAGTGCTACTAGGCATATAGTATTTAATAAGGATTTTCTTATTAATTATAAGCTAGTTAACCATAGGGTAACCTAGGGAAAAGCTAGCTATATAAATATTAAAGGAATAGGTGATTTAGTTATAAGGTTCTTAGATAATAATAAGAATTATATTCTTAGAAATTGCTATTTTATTCTAGAATTAGGAGTAAATTTGCATCAACCTTGCACCGAAAACAAAAAAAAACACCAACAAAATCCTTTTGAGGTCAATATGTCGACGACAAAAGAAGAGATGGTAAGAGAGCTACGGCATTTTGGTAAGTAATGTACTAAA
>JAANQP010000477.1:0-50921 GCA_011320165.1 Fusarium protoensiforme | reverse complement strand
GGGCAGAGAGACGAGACGACGGACTGTGGGGAAGGGGTAGAAATGGTCATGAGATTTCCAGGACCCTGAGACGGCGTGAGATGAACCCCTCCCTTGCCGCTAACTAGTCTGTAGGGCTGTGGAGAGGGCATGGAATGGGGTGATGAGACATGAGATTTTTGTTGAAGATGTGCCATTGGGACTTGTCTCACGTGGATCGAGATGCTTGGTGTTGATGTTGGTGCATGTGAGACATCTTGGGGATGGCACAGTTGAGTATGAACGGAAAGAAGACCGAGAATCAAGAATTGCTGCTAAACAACTGGACAGGTTACAAAACAACTAGAATACAGTTGATATTCATGGATATCATCTCCAGCGGCAAGAACCACCAATTACAGCTTTGACTTTCGAATGTCAACCGGAGACCACCACGGCCACGCTGTCGGCGCATTCTTCTCCATGGTCCCGGTAAAGTTGGGCTTCCTCTTCTCGAGGAAACTCTGCATCCCTTCTTTGGCGTCCTTGCCCGTGAACAGGTCCCAAAAGATCTTGCTCTCCAGCAGATGAGCCTCCTCGGGGGAGCCCACGCTCCTGTAGATCATGTCCTTCATGACCCGCGTGGACACGTTGCTGACGTTGGCTGCAATGTCGTCGGCAATCTTGAGAGCCGTGGGGAGAACCTCTTCGGGTGCGACGACCTCGCTGAAGAGGCCCTCGAGGAGCTTGTGCGAGGCAGGATACACGGCGCCGGTTGTCGTTAGATGCAGAGCCCGGCTGGTGCCAACGAGACGCGGCAGGAAGAAGCTGCTGCAGCCCTCCATGCTGAAGCCTCGGCGAGCAAAGACAAAGCCAACCATGGCGTCGCGGCTTGCGATGCGGATGTTGGCACCAAGTGTCATGGTGATGCCAACGCCGACAGCAGACCCGTTGATGGCGACGATGACGGGCTTGGCGCAGTGGTACATGGGGAGGGAGACCTTGCCGCCCGAGTCGCGGTGGTCATTGCTATCCTTACCGAGGATATGCTCCTCGTTAAAGTCCATGCCGGCGCAGAACATGCGGTTCTTGGGGTCGGACGAGGTGATGACCACGGCGCGGACCCGGGGGTCGGCCGAGACGAGATTCAGGGCCTCGGAGAGGGAGGCGGCCATGGTGTCGGTGAATGCATTGCGTGCCTCCGGACGATGAAGCTTGATGACGATGACGGGGGTGACGGAGGCTGAGGAGGCGGGATGGTGGAAGAGCTGGAGGGTAGGGAGGTCGAGGGCAGCATAGCTGTCCGGAAAGGATGGGGAAGAAGCCATGGCGTTTTCTGGGGATGTTAAGGACAAGCCGTGATTGTTGACCGCGCAAGAAGAGGACTGAAGTCGAGGGTATATGTTGATTTAGAGTTCAGCGGGTTGATGGCGTTCAAGAGTCGTGTTTCGCGATTAGCCTCTGGACGACTTATAAGATTGAGCCGAGGTATGCGGATATTGTCAACGGGCAACCCTGGTGCCAGGGCCTTGCAGCTGTGAGTTGAGAATATCTAGAAGTAGATTCAACTCGATATATCCTTGTGCGATTACCAACTGACATGGACGATGCAATCTTTCTTGGTTGAGACAAGTTCATGGCTCACTATCACATGAAAGACGAGGCAAGGTGATCTTAGCTCCACCACGCGGACACAGTGCCCACGACAGTGTTTGTGGGGTAAGTCACTGTAGGATCTGGATGACAAAGCGTGCACCTGACACACTTTTGCTAGCTCGCACTCCGGATGCGCGGATTGACCAGCAACGCAACTCTCCACTCTAGCTCCAGGCTCCGAGTCAAGCTTTTCCGACCAAAGACGAAAGACGCAACGCGACGGCGTGGTCGCCGCCTCATGGGACGACCATGGTCTACGAATGGGCTCCTCACAGGGACGTGTGCTACCGGATGTACATCACCGAGCGTCAGTCGCTCGAGTCCATCATGGAGCACATGAAGAAGGTGTACCAGTTCACTCCCAGGTTAGTTCCCCCAAAAAGCTGAGATGCGCGTTCCTAAATGTGGGAACCCTGACTTACACCACGACCCCTCTCAGCAAACGGGCCTTCCAGGTTCAGTTCAAGCGGTGGAATTTCCCACTGAAGCAGAGGCCTGCGCATAAGGACCCTCGCCTCGTCAAGCGCGTCCATGAGCTGTGGCTGAAGAACATGCCGCAGGGCGAGATGCTGCGGATCCTCAAGGACGAGGAGGGCTACGACATCAACTCTAGGGAACTGATGCGGGTTCGTGCTCGGAATCGATGGCTGCTCAGGGTTCGTCACGGCGACAGAGTGAAACCTGAAGATGAAGAGGAAGAGGAAGAGGAAGATGGAGAGCCCGAGTCTCCGGATGCTCACGAAGGAGGTTTGACACCTGACCAGGAGGGAGCCTCTCACCAACCCGACTCAAACCCCACCACCCCTTTTGTTCTGACCCCTAAGCCTCGCAAGCTCAGCAAGAGGCAGAGTAGAAGGAATCGCCAGCAGCTTACAGACGAGAACGACTTGGTCCGATTCCCCTCGGAAATGACTCTGATTGACTGCAAAGACGTACTGCATCTCGATGCGGCCACCTATTCAGAAACTCGCGAATGCTTCGGAAGTATTTGCCAACAAGAATCGATTGTGAAAAAGACGCTGGCCGGGCCTGACAAATGGGAATATGTGAAGAATCGTCTCATCCACGAACGTCCGCACCTGCAAGATATCCTCTGGGTTTCAAAGGAGAAGCTCGAGACCAAACAACTTGCACTGGATATCATCTGCACTGATGTGACCAAGCGACTACGGAACATGGACACCAAGATGACCCTCCTCGATGCGAAGAACGTGCTGGGGCTCAACCCAGAAGAGTCTCGTGAGATCCGCACTGCTTTGTATACAGTCCTCTGCGATGCGAACTTTACCTGCAAGTCCAACGTGACACCCGAGGAGTGGGAAGAGTTGAAGAGATTGTGGATGGAAAAATCAGTACATATCAAGAAACTCAGTCTGACTGGAGATGACGCAGGGACGCGCAAGAGGGTTCGGGCACTTGAGCTACTTGCCAGGGACGTTATCAAGAGACGTCGGGATGACTATAGACATCAGATTCCTAAAGGCAGCGAGCCTACCAAACAAAAGGAAGCACGGCGGTCCAAGACACCACAAGATGGGCAGAATCGAGAGCAACCTCCGCAGCCTTCGTCCAGGGAGAGCCCATCCTCTGCCTTTGCCGTGTCGGATAGGGACGCCGCGCAGTCTAGTTCGCCAGCTGCTCCTCCGCTGATGAACGATGATGGGTTGGGAAATGACATGGATAGCAGCACCTTTGAGCCGATTCCAGAGCTGACTCGGGGCCCGCGCGTGTCGTTTGCATCGGCTGGGAGATCTATGCCGCCTCAACTTCCGGCGCCGATATCATCACAAACCCCCCTGCCGAGCTCCAATGGCGTTCTTCCACAACCTCCTCGAATGCTGGGGTCATCGGCCTCGACGCCTATGTCTGTGAACTCACAGTACGGGTCACCCCTCTACATGGGGGCCAACACTCAGTCGGCGTTTATGGGACAGCCATACGTTGCACAGCAATTCTCACCAGCCCCAAGCACGACCATGTTTCAGGGCGTCCCAGCTGTGTCTACTTCCTTTGCGATCTTCCTGCGACTGCATCCTTCGTCAACGATTGTCGCCAACACGGGTCTATGGATAGGGACAATGTCAACGCATTCAGTCCAAGAACTACGCGATGTAGCAGTAGCCAAGTTCCCGGGGGCGCTTTGTGTACGAATTGAGGGGATCATTAAGGATGGCAAGGGGACTGAGCTACCACTCCAGATACAAGAAGACGAGGAGCTGACGGCGTATTTCGCGCATATGCGGGGTGGTTCGCCAACGTTTGCAGTCGAATTAGTCTAGAGGTGGACTTGAAGCGCCGCGTCTAATAGTGTAAAAGCTGCATGAGAGGCAGTGGCAGATGGGAAAGGACTCATGATGAGGCATAGCAAAACGGGCGTACGGAGTTTCGGGCCAAGACGGAGATTGATGATTGGTCGGGGCACGGCGTCGGGACGGAGGAGAGCGGAGGGGGGGTAAGGGAGCGGACTTGGTCTCTCCGCGACGTGCTTCGGCGGGATGCGGCCTGGTGTCTGGGGAATGCGGCGGCCAAGAGTCCGAGGGGGGCAATTGCTTTTTCGGCTAGAGAGCGAGCGTATAAGTGGGATGAAGGAGATGAGGTTGATGGAACCTGGCAATAAGATTAGATATCTCGTAGCAGTGATGGATAGATTTGTAATACATGGCCGACTCCGGCGGTGACGTGCTTTGTCGCTACAATTGCTCTTGCAGAGTCTGCCCTCTCTCATGCTCATAAATGCCCATGACGGGTCCTCGAGACTCATTTCAGCCGCCTGGCCCCTCCCTTGAAGGGAGGACATGGATATTGGATAGGTGTGGCCTCCGGGGCCGGCCGGAGAGGACGGCGGATATGGGACATGACAGCAAAGCAGAGACAAGAAAGCCGAGGAAATAACTACGTAATTCAACAAAAGAAAGAACAAATCATGGGAGATGATGCGGACAAGGATATCAGCTGCGAGATCTCATTCAATACCCGGCCCGATCTCTTTGCCCTGTCCCTGGAGGAAGCCCGTGGGAGAGAACCCCCCGTTACGGGTGCCAGGTGGGGCTCGGGCGTAGCTGTCGCGGTAGTCCAACTCCGTCCCGACAAAATTCCATTGCCGCACGTCGCAAGCCTTAAGCTCGCCATTGACCGCCCGAGACGAAGGCCAATTGCTCTCTCGACATCCTCTGACGGCTTCCTGACTCTTGTTTTGCATTCTGCGACCTCGGCAGCCTCATACTCTCCGCCATTGACCCCTCTTTCCCTCCTCAAGAGCCTCAGATATGGCCTCCCTCCAGCTGCGCGCCCAGCGCACCGCTCTCCGGAGCCTACGGACCTCTCACATCACAGCCGGCCCCCGGAGCTCACGGTTACCTGCCTCGCTTCGCTGCTACGCCACTGACATCGAGCCCGAGCGGCCCAAGGCTCCCCGGCAGGGCGGCAACGAGACCAAGGTTGGCCGGACGTTCCAGGGCCAGGTCATGGGCAGTATCGGAGCTCGATTGAGGCGTGAGCGAGAGCAGCGGGAGCAGTACGAGCAGTGGAGGAACATGACTGATCCCTCGCGGAACTGGCTGGTGACATTTGGTGAGTTTGAAGTTTCTCTCGATTTGCTATCAACACAAGCTAACCATGGGATTCCCTCGCAGTCTTCCTCTCGGGCGTCGGAATCGCATACTGGCTCGGCACATACTGGCCCAGGGACCCCGAGGCCACATCGACGCTGCCGCTCAGCAAGACCAAGGAGCCCCAGCACAACACCAAGCTCGAGAACATGCAGGCGGCGTGGGCCGACTTTGTCAAGATCGTGGGCAAGGACAACGTGAGCACGGCCGAGAACGACATTGACCACCACGCCACGTCGAGCTGGTCCTCGCACCAGGCAAAGGCCGACGAGCGGTCCTTCTGCGTCGTCTACCCGAGCACCACCGAGGAGGTGTCGGAGATCATGAAGGTCTGCCACAGCCGCCGCATCCCCGTCGTCGGATACAGCGGCGGCACTAGCCTCGAGGGCCACTTTACGCCCACGCGGCAGGGCGTGTCGGTCGACTTTGGCCGCATGAACAAGATTGTCAAGCTGCACAAGGACGACCTTGACGTCGTGGTGCAGCCCGCCATGGGCTGGGAGGCCCTCAACGACCACCTCGGACACGAGGGTCTCTTCTTCCCCCCCGACCCGGGCCCCGGTGCCATGATCGGCGGCATGATCGGTACCGGATGCAGCGGCACCAACGCCTACCGCTACGGAACCATGCGGGAGTGGGTGCTGAGCCTCACCGTGGTGCTTGCCGACGGCACCATCATCAAGACGCGGCAGCGCCCCCGCAAGAGCTCGGCCGGCTACGACCTCACCAAGCTCTTCATCGGCTCCGAGGGCACTCTGGGTCTCGTCACCGAGGCCACCCTCAAGGTGACGGTCAAGCCCGAGTCGACGAGCGTCGCCGTGGCCAGCTTCCCCTCGATCCGTCACGCCGCGACATGCGTGAGCAAGGTGGTGGGCAAGGGCATCCCCGTGGCGGCCGTCGAGATCCTCGACGACAACCAGATGAAGTGCATCAACGACGCGGGCATGACGTCTCGGGCCTGGGCCGAGGAGGCGACGCTCTTCTTCAAGTTTGCCGGCACACCCGCGGGCGTGAAGGAGCAGATCTCTCAGGTGCAGGGCCTGGCCAAGCAGGCGGGCAGCCGGACGTTCGAGTTCGCCAAGAGCCAGGAGGAGCAGGACGAGCTGTGGAGTGCTCGCAAGGAGGCGCTCTGGAGCACGACGGCCGTCAAGAAGCCCGGCGACCGGGTGTGGACGGGCGACGTGGCCGTGCCCATGAGCAAGCTGCCGGACCTGATCGAGGAGACCAAGGAGGACATGCACAAGAGCGGCCTGTTCGCCTCCATCGTCGGCCACGTCGGCGACGGCAACTTCCACACCATCCTGCTGTACAATGACGCCCAGCGACAAAAGGCCGAGACGGTCGTCCACCGCATGGTCAAGAAGGCCGTCGAGATGGAGGGTACCGTGACGGGCGAGCACGGCGTTGGCCTCGTCAAGCGGGACTATCTCCCTCATGAGCTTGGCGAGACCACGGTGGATGCCATGCGACAGGTGAGTTTATGCCCTTGTTTCAACTTTAGTTGATGAGTAATTTACTAACAACTCCCGACAGATCAAGAAGGCCTTTGACCCTCTATGCCTGCTCAACTGCGACAAGGTTATCCGTATGCAAAAACCAAAGAAGGGTGAGGTGGATGAGTGGTAAATAAATGTGAAGGAAAAGGAAAAAACAGAAATGAAAATGATCAAAAGGGAGTACGGAATTATACCTGGCAAATTGGTGGTGGTGTTTTTGCGTGTACGATGGATGGATGGGGGGGGATAGATGGCATCAGAGGACAAAAAGGGATGTACCTCTGTCTATGGGATTTTATATGTATCTATACATGGCTAATCAATTCAATAAAGCCTTGTCTTGAATGATATCGGATGATAACTCATAGTTTCTCGCTAGGAAGATGAAATCTATTCCCTGTTGATTACACGGGTGATAGAAGCGCTTTCTTTTTTACTCAAAACCACCATCCACCCATTCTTCAGCTAACATCCTCCATCTGTGACAAACACCAACAACCCAGGCAAAAACAACAACAAAAAGGTCCTCTACAAAATTAACCCGAGCTCTGATTCATAGGTTGCGCTTCTTGGGTGACCTCGACCTCGCCGGTCGTCGCTTGGACGGGGATATCTAGAAAGGGCATTAGTTAGAATCCCTCGGAAATCAGAAGCCCCAAGAAGAAGGAGAAGAAGAAAACATACCAAGATGCGAGACGGCGCGAAGAAGGGATTTTCAGCCTTCAAAAAGTGCAGCAGCCAGAAGAAATCAAGTCGAGTCTTTAGCTTGCACGTCTCGGCCAAGGTCTCGTCAAGGACCTTTGCCAGCTCGTCGTTTCGGCGGGTGACATTGTTGATATTTCTCAGTAGTTGAGATAGTTCTGCCAGCTCTGGCTCCTCCTCCTTGCATTGGATGGTCGGCTCCTCTTTTACCGGTGCCTCCGTCCTTCTCTTTTTGGTGGGTGATTCGGATCGTTCCCTCATGGTGGATTGGATTGTGCAGTGACTTGGTTGATTAGTTTGGTAGATGCTGAGCTGTGTCGCGATACTCTGTGAACTTGACGAGTTGATATGATGTTGATGGAATCATCACTTTGTCGACTTCCAACTTCACCAAGTAGTATTATGGATGGACTTGAAAGGCGAGATACTGCTCACTCGTTCTTTCTCGACCCCTCAGCTCTATCATGGAAGGACCGACACACAGATAACCAGAATTGCATTGTATTGTATTCAGTACGTCATCCAAGCCCCGTCTATCAGACACAAAGCAGAAGCATTAGTTCCGCCAAACACCATAAACGCCCCCGACATGAATCATAGCGGAGAACCCTCCGCAGCCCCATTGGATCAAAACACCGTCACCGTGTTGACGTGCCCATTCTTCAAAACCTCAAACACCATTCCTGGAAACCCGTACAGTGTTGTCGTGGAATCACCGTTGGCTTCAGCTCGCCGGGCCCCACTCTCTTCCCATCCTCCCAGGAACTCGCAGCTGCTTCCTGGGCTGTCCCCCCAACCTCGGTTGAGGACCATGCCTCGCTGCCGGGGCTGAGAATCGTTGCGAGGGAAGACAGATGCCCACACCTCGTTCATCCGGTCTTCTATCTGGGGAAACGGCGTTTCCGAGTTGATGGAGTCGCCTCCGTTGCCCGACGGGTCTAGATATGCAATCTCCCAGCGACACCGCCGATGACGGTTGAATTCGTATGAGCCGGGAATGTTCCCGTGAAGAACCAGCTTCGTGGCGACTAAACGATCGGGAGAGTGCGAGATGATGCCCTTTTGACCCTCGGCCTCGGTGGCTTTCTGGCCCGGTGGCGATTGTGAAGGCGGAACTCGGGTTGAGATGAGGATATCAAAGCCAAGGTAGAAGTAGTTATAAAAACACTCCCCCGTGGTGTTGACTCCGATCTGATCCTCGACGGCTTCCTCATTATCAGATGCATCCGACGCATCGTGCATAGAGGACTGATCCGTGTCGGTGAGTTCGTCTTGTCGGCCGAGGTCGGCGGCATTCGGACGAGCCTTGGTATTACTAGTTGTGCGCATTTTATGGATGACCATTTTCTGATCGTTCCTTCGATAGATGGCGTTTGGAGGCCCCAACTCCATGATCAGATCCTGCGGCGTTGTCTCGCCCAGATTGATGACAAAAGAGTTGCTGGTCCACTTTCTGAAGAGCTGTATCTTTCCACCGCCATACATCCGAATCAACGAGATTTCATCGGGATACACGTCTTTGCCTCGAGGGATGACTGACGTTGACTTGATGCTGGGTAGGATCTCAGTCCACAGAGTTGGGCGGGCGTCGGCCCAGGAATCACCGCTAAACACCGCCATAGAGGTCGCAACCTGGCTTGACGCAGAGGCAAACGTCGAGACAACATCCTTTTCAGGAGAGTACTCGGAAGGATGCAACTTGAAGTTGAAGGCCACGCCAGGATACGACAGGACGTAAATGCCGTTCTCCTGACCTGCCACCGGAGGGATGAACTCTCCATCATATGTAGGTCCAAGTAGCCTATGATAAACCTGTCTGAAAGTCGGCCCCGAGGTTGAGTCGTCCGGTATAGGAGATGCTGGCGTAGAGCCATTTACAGGCCTGACTAGGTCCCTCTCTTTAAAGGTGATGTGATTCTTGGTAAAGTCGAGGACCTCGATCAGCCGTAGCCGCTGTTCAGGTCCGTCAAATCGAAGGCGCACACCGTTTGCCGGGAGATCAACTGCGACGGGTTCCGTGACGGGTCGGTCGGGGGAGTAGAGGAGCTCGATCTTGGGGAAGCGCTGGGGTTCGGCCTTGAGGCGGGTCAGGACATCGTGGAGAGTTGCGCCTAGGACTTTTGGGCAAACATGTCAGAGATTGCCAGGCTGCAGAGGATACAAATACTCACCGAGGAAACCCAGCGCCCGGCCAGGAAAGAGCTGCGCAGAGAAGAGCGACATGGTGGTGGTTGATGGATGATCGATCAGGGAGCGATAGCTTATCGCATAAGCTATCCCTGGCGGGGTTGAGCTCGCTCTTGGATGAGCTTTGTAGCCTGTGAGTCGCTGCGCATGAGACGGCGGAGAAGATGATGGTTGTATGGGATAAGTATGAGGCCCTCAGTGAGGCCAAAGAGACAAATACTTTCAGAAAATGGTCACGGGCATGAATATTTGAACGTTTCGATCGAGTGAGGAGTGATGAAGCGCCCATGTGATGCAGTGACGCGGGGGGGAACTGGGTTAGAGCTGATGACGTAAGGCGACCACATGGCTCTGTCGCTTTGAGATTGACCGGGAGCTCACTCAAAAGCATACGTACCTTGCCAACGAAATGAGACATTCAAAGGTGACTTGTTCTTGATCAAAGACCGTTTGCAGATGCGCGTCTAGACTGAACATGGCTTCATGGCTGTAGAGTTTGCTGCAGCTGGTATTCATTGAAGCTTCTGGAACGAGAGCTGAAGGGCTAAAGTACCTGTGCCTGCAAGCCCGTGTCAGAACGGGAGCAACCTCGTATCGTATCAAGTCACCTTTTGTTCTTCTACACCTGTATAAGATGATACCTATGTTTACAAGATAGAAATTCATCATAGAATATCTTAAGGGTGCAGTTTCAGATGATATCCAGTAACGAATGATTCATGCAGCGAACCTCGGCATCTCTCCTAGATCCTATCAAAGATCACCAAGGTACCTAGGTAAGCGTTAGCTTTAGGGAACCCTGGGGGCTTGTTAGCGGGTCTGTGCGTCATGACCAAGCCATTTTGGGCCCCTGAAAGGGACGAGGACGGGGTCCTGAGCTTGGCCCATGGTTTGCGAAGCTTCCGCATGAGCTTCTTGTCAGCTCCTCATGCAACCTTTTTCTTTATCTTGACATGCATACCACCTTGTCTGGCCTTTAACTTACTTCTTTTACCTTGCTTACTCCTCTGAGATTCCATTTTGTTTCCCATCTCCCTCCATGTGTCACCTGTAGTCTCATCAGACACAAAGAATCAACGACCGCTTCATCAGAACACTACACCTCATCATGGCGCCTCCATCTGACTTTGCCGACTATCCCAAGCCCGTCGAGGGTCCCGACGTGAAATACAGCCCCGGGGTCAATAACAATCCCGTATTTCGAGGTCTGCCCCTCGCAATTGGCGCCGGCATGTGAGATTCTAACCAGTCTGTGGATGCCGCTCTTTCAATCCCACTGATCTTTTACCCAGCATCTCGAGAGTCGGTTTCCTCCAGCAGCACTTTTGGGACAATTCCAGATTCGGCACCATCAAGGACATCCCTGATCTCGATGAGATGCCCTTTAGGTTTCATGTACACTCTTCTGTCCCTCATAAACAGGATGACTCTGACTCCTCCAGCCAACCGTCACTCCCTTGGGAGCTACCGAGCCCATGCTCGAGTTTGAACCGGACCTTCTCAAGGCCAAGTACACCGACTCGCCAGCCCGCTACTACACCGTCGCTGAGTATCACGAAATGTTCAAGTCTGGCCAGGTGACGCCCCTCCAAGTTGCCGAGGCCCTGCTGCCCCTCATCACCAAGCCATCCGGCAAGTATTCCGACGCCTGGGTCGAGTCTCCCGGCAAGGAGCATCTCGTCCTCGAGGCCGCGGAGGCGTCGACTGAACGGTATGCTGCCGGCAAGCCGCTGAGCGTCCTCGACGGCGTGCCCATTGGTGTCAAGGATGACACTGCCGCCAAGGGATACTCCAACAACAACGGCATGAAGCATCACCCAGGTCTTCCCTACTTTAGGGAGAAGGAAGAATCTAGCTGGCCTGTCAAGAAGCTTCAAGAGGCTGGTGCCGTAGTCATTGGCAAGAACTGTATGCATGAGCTTGGCTCAGGTGAGTTTATCCCACTCTTGTTTCTACATAGGCATCATGATAGCTAACAGTCTGCTAGATACCAATGGATGCAATGTAAGCTTATTACGTCTTACATCAGATCTCACAGCTGACACGCACAGGTTGCTCAAGGAACTCCAACCAACTGGCACAACAAGTCCTACTACCCTGGCGGTTCCTCTTCCGGCGCTGCCTCTTCAGTCTCCCTCGGCATCGTCCCAATCGCTGTCGGCACCGACGCTGGAGGCAGCATCCGCGTCCCAGCCGCCTTTAACGGAGTCTACGGTCTCAAGCCTTCGCATCAGCGTACAGTCTACATGAACAACACCATGTGTGTCACTGGCCCCCTCGCCGCCACTGTCTCGGATCTCACCATCGCCTACCGCGTCATGTCCCAGCCCAACCCGGACTGCGCCACCCAGAGCCGCTTCGGCCTGTCCATCCCGCCAGCTCCAGGATCCAACAAGGTCATGGGCATCTTCCGCGACTGGTGGGGTCAGGCTGACCAGCGTGTCAAGGATGTGTGCGAGCGAGCTGTCGATTACTTTGCCAATAAGTGTGGCTACGAGATCGTCGACATTTCCATCCCTTATCTCCCCGAGGCTCAGCTCGCGCACAGCGCCATCTGCATCACAGAGATGGCCGCTGACGCTCGCCGCCGCGCCTTGGACCCGGCCGATTGGCTCTCCTTGGTCGGGCCCGTCAACAAGGTCCTCATGTCCATTGGAGCCAAGACACCCGCGGGCGACCTGCTCAAGTTCAACTCTCTCCGTGAGCTCATCATGAGACATTTGGCATTCCTCTTCCAGAAGCACCCGGGCCTGCTCATCATGACTCCCGTGTCGCCCATGAACGGGTGGCCGATGACGCCCGGTGATGAGAAGTACGGCTTGAGCGATGGTGATAAGACCATCCACAGTATGAGCTACATCTTCCTAGCCAACATGACGGGCACGCCTTCTCTGTCGGCACCGGTGGGATACCTTGATCCTGATCAAGGCGAGGGCAAGTTGCCTGTAGGTTTGCTAGCGACAGGAGAATGGGGCAGCGAGGAGCAGCTGCTGGCCTGGGCCGCAGAAGCCGAGGATTATCTACACCATGCAACTGAGACGAGCCGCCGTCGCCCAAGCGAGTGGGTGGATGTCATGAACCCGAACAAGGCCGATGCTTAGAGCACGTCTGGTCGTGTCAGGATTTCACGTGTGATTAGCGGTGCAAACGATAATGATCAATATTTCATTTCATTTCCATGCAGATATTTGTGTCATGTCGTCATGTCGTACATTGTGTCAGCTCTGAACTCTTACGCAGTATCTCTGCCTGCCTGAAGTGTCCGCTTATTTGTTCATAAACTTGGAGGCCAGTCCCAGAAGGCCGCCCTGCTGCTCACCCTGGTTCTTGAGGTACATCTTGAAGGCGACCTCGCCGGCCTGCTGAACAACGCTCTCCTTGCTGGCGTCGGATGAGACCTTGCCCTTGGCGGCCTTGTCATCAAAGAGCTGGGGTTCAAGGGTTAGTAACAAGGTTCATGAGGGTAGGCAAATAGTAACCAACCTTGCTGGCCTCGGCCATGGCAAGGCCAAGGAAAGCACTCTGGCTGCTGCTGCTGCTCTTGGTCTCGCCCTTGTTGAACAGCTTCAAGGCCTGCATGGCAGCCGCAGTGCCCATGCTCTTGTCATCTTCTTCGTCCTCGGAATCCTCATACGTCTTCTTGTGCTTCTTGATGGCGTCTAGTGATGATAAATAATGAGCCATGAGCCTATACAAGAAACGAGGGGTAGCACTCACCCTCCTCATCGAGATCCTCGTTGGCGAGCTTGTTCTGCTTCTGCCCGAGAGAGCCTAGGATGTTGGAGAACAGGTCCTTGTCGCCCGAGGAGCCGGCGTTCTTGTTAGCCTCCTCCTTGGCGTGGTCAAAGTCGAGGTTGCCGAAGAAGCTGGAGATGCCGCCACCGCTGCCATGTGACTCTGTTGCTGTGTGTCAGATGGACCCTTGATATGTTGGTTCATGGATTGGACTAACGGATGCCACCGGGGGGATGGTACTGCTGTTGCTGCTGCTGACCATACTGCTCCTGTCCGTACTGCTGTTGTTGTCCGTACTGTTGCCCGCCGCCGTACTGCTGCTGCTGCTGGGACTGGTCTATAAATGGGAGAGAAAACATTAGCATATCTCGCTTGTATTGTATTGGGGTTGATTTGGAGATGGGAATTAGCCATGTCGTCATGATCTTCATGATGGGCTCCCTTCAGCTCGGCTCCAAGTCGAGTGGAATGAGGGGCATCATAGGGGACCATGGCGGGGTAAAAAGCCATGGGAGAGGGGAGGCCGACGCACCTTGACGCTTGTCCTTGTCGTCATCGAGGAAGTCCTTGGCGGCGCTGACGAGCTTGTCCATGATTTCGGCTTGATTCGCTTGGATACTCTTTGATGATGGGCCTCTGTGTGTTGTAGAAGGAGATTGATAAAGTCGATGATGGAGGGGAAATGGAGAGATGGAAGAGGGGCCGCTTGAAATATGGCACCCTCCGCGTCTCAGGTACATACGCACATGCCTTACACACATCGTCTGTCCACCAACAGACGATGGCCATTCATTGACGACGCGCAGCCTCTACCTGTGCTCCCCTATGGATGGACGGCTGTACCGTGACGTGGATCGAGAGCTGTGGAGAGCTGCCTTATTATGGGGAGCTTGGAGAGCTGCCATGACGCTCACTGTCCAATCACCGAGGGTATGGCGTCTGCGTCCTTTGCTAGCTGGAGCTTGTTTTCAGCTGGCATTGCTCCAACTACTGCAGCATCGCTCCGCTGTTGTGCTGGAGCTGGAGCTGGAGCTGGAGCTGGAGCTGGAGCTGTAACCGAGGCCTCCGTCCATCCTCCAGGAGACTCCCATCACCACCAAGTGCCACCTCTCCGTGGTACACACGTCGCCTTCAGACAACAGCATCAAATCAGTGTCAACTGTCTAATTTGTTTAAATCATGCCCCCTCACCCACTCATCTCAACATGTGCCACATTGTTTGCGTCGGCACCTGGAGCTTGCGCCGTGTCTGCTATATGCTCCATACACTCCCAAATGTCCTTGTTACAGCCTCAAACAATCAAAATAATCACCAACATCCGTATATCATTATGAAAAAACAGCATAGCAACCGGCCGTGAGCGTCTCGTGTATCCCGCTTTCGCCTTGTAAATGCAAATAGGAAAGTCATCCCAACTCCTTCTTGCCAGAGACACTGGATCATCTCTGCCGACTCCGACGGTCCCCTTTTGCCAAACGCTCAAATCGTACTTGTATACTCGTACATCGTCAAGAGCTGAGCTTTCGCCGTCGTCTCAAGCCATCGAGTGATCTATCGTCGGTCCCGGTGGGTGGTGGTGGTTGACGCTGCTGTTCCTCTTCTTCTCCTTCTTGGCCCATCGCAAACCACAGGCGTTGCACAGCGTCTTCGGTCCGCTCGGTCCCTTTCTCCACTCTGGTGAATCCAGGGTTCCTGTCGCCATTCAGTCAGTACCTGTCCGTCCTGCCCGTGAGCTTCGTTTCAAGAAACAACTTACCGCAGTCCGTGCACACATATTCCTCCGAAGTCTTGAGCTTCTTCTTCTTGTCGCCTGTCCGCGGGTCCCGTTCCAAGGGAATTGCGATGCCTGCGTCTCCCTTAACCAGGGTCGGGCTGGCGTTGCCAGTAGTGATTCCTCGGCTCCGTTCACCCTCAATGTACCGTAAGCCCGTAAGCATCTCGATCGTCTCGGTATGCGATGCCCCTTCGTATCGCGCCATCTTGTCATTGAGCGAGTCTGGTCGGTTGCCGGCTGCGCCCTCGAGGTTTTCTCGCGTTAGAGACTTGTTAAGCGCGGCCCGGTCCGCATCTGTGAGACCTCGATCAGTGCTCGGGTGGAAAAAATTGGATGACACCCCAGTTCCTTCCGAGGGCGTCACGTCTGAGCGACCCTCTTGACTTTGCATCCACTGCTTCTGCGCTTCGTCATTTTCGGCTTCCTCTTCGCGACGAAGTTCGGCAATGCGACGCTTTAGACGCTCGTTTTCGATCTTGTGCTCAAGGAATGAGTCGAGGAGCCCGGCATTCTTTGTCGGATACGGGCGAGCCATCATAAACACAGCTTGGCAGAAGGGCGACTGGTTGTTGGGGTTGGGCGCAAACTTGGAGCCCGCGATATGGGCATGGCCGACCGTCTCAAAGATGGCGTACTCTCCATCCTTCTTCTTGAAACGGTAGAACAGGCGCAGCGGGTTTCCTGATGCAATCGACTCATTGAGCTCGGAGACGAAGACGCCCCGGTCATCTGGGTGGATCAGGTCCTTGAGGAAGATGTCCTGGATCTCCTCCACACTGTACCCTGTCACATTGAGAATACTGGGTGACGCGTATTTGATGCGACCGTTGGCATCGAGGATTTGCAAAAAGTCTCTGAGCTCCTCCACGACCTTGGCGGGCCAATTCCTCCGCTTGGTGAACTCGGTCAGAGTGCTGGCGCCTGCAAGGTTCATCTGGGCAAAGCCGCCTGCAGGGAGTGGCCCCGCGCCAGGGACATTGTTCGCAGCTGTATTGAATTGATTTTCGGATCTCGCGACAGACTCTTCAGTCGGCGCTTGCGCATTTGGGCCGCCGAACGAGCCCGTCATGTTCGATTCGTCGGCCGCGTCGAGGCCCATGGATACGTCGCCCATGGAGCCGAGCATGTTGTTGTCGAGTAGGGCCATGATGTCGGTGGTGTCCTGGCCATCCGCGCCCATCTGCAGAATCGGGTTAGCTGTGAGAGTCGCAAGCCAAAATAGCGTTGGCTCTGGCAGAGGGGGCCTCGAGTGGCCACAGCCTCGACCTCGGCCTCGCAGGGGAGTGGTGAATAACCTGACCACCCGTCATGTCCGGGAGAGAACCGATGTCGAGGTTGAAGCCAAAGAAGTTGAAGGTATTTTGAGGGGGGACGCCGAGAGGTGGAGGGGGAGGTGGAGGTGGTCCGTGGGACATGGTTGCGACGTGCTGGTGTGGCGATCGAGCATCCATTTCCGTAAATTGCATTGGCGAAGCAGCCCCAGTAAGGGTAGTTTCAGCGGCCTCGGGGGGCGTCTGTGGCCGCTGCGCTGCAGCACTGGGGTCAGCGGCAGTGAGATAGCGACAACGGGGAGTCGGAGTCTAGTTTGTGATGACACAGCAATGACGCAAAGAGCATGGGTGGAAGGGATGTATGGATGGATAGATGGAAGCTTGAAAGAAGAATACTATCCAGCTAAAAACCGAGATCGCTACCACGACTTCCAGTCTCGGACGATATGAGAAAGATTGAGAATGAAGGGGGGAGAGACGATCCCAGACTGAGAATGAAGCGGAACGAAAAGAGATGACCAGTTTCTTCTTTCCCCTGCTCAGGCAGAAAGGATAAATTGCATCAGACCAGTACCAAATCTGGGAGAAGACAAAGAAAGCCCGAGAAGATGCCTGAGTGAGATTATAGAATCAAGCATGGATGTAGAGTAAGTAATATGAGAGACAGATGGAACACGAGGGGGGAGGGGTTCTAAAAGTCAGGACGTCGCACGGGGTCCGGATAATCGTGGATAAGTGGTAGGTAGAAGGAAGGCACGAATACCTAAATAAGCAGGGAAGATAGGTCTGTATGAATGATGAGACGAAGAGAGAAATCGCCTCTAGAAACAATCTGGGGGAATACCAAGGTAGGTAGGCAGGTAGTGTCCAAGAGGCAACGACAAAGGCCCGCTTTCCGAGTCAAGCAGAAGATCCGGAATCAAGACCCAAGATGTCAGTGAGCAGACCAGTATTTCCCTTGTTGGCTCCGGGCCATCCATCTCTGTCTTGTCGTTGTGGGCTCGGTCAAACATGGGACTTTTGGAGAATTCCCGTCTTCTACACATGGGAAAATGATTCAACGTCATGCCCAGGTGCTGGGCAATCATAGCACCACACCTTCTTGTGCCCAGGCTGGAGCCCAAGCTGGTCGGTGCTTTGCTTGGCTGGGCAAATCTTGCTGGCCTTTTCCAATGCCTTTACGGTTCAATCCACATGCTGGCCAAAGCTGCTCTCCAAGTGCTCTCCAAGTCCGGAGGAAATGCCCCGGGAAAAGCGGGCGTTTGGTCCTAGTGACGACGTGTGGTTGATCTGACTGGCCTAGCTTAGCCTTTGTCTAGGTGCATCCTGCACGTCCCTAGTGGGTTCCATCGTAAGGGTCCAGCGGGCAGTAGCGCGGCCCGCTCCCACACTATCCAGCGAGCTTACCTCAGTTTGTGCGACGTCTCATTCGAGGCTCAAATGCCCTGAGGCGTGAAGCGTCGATTTTGTGCTTCCGTCAGGATGGACGCGCAGCTTAACTTTCAGGGGGATCACCGCGGGGCCGCCTTGGAGGATCCATTTGCGCGGTTCCAAATCGTGGCATCGGCGAGGAATGAGGTCATCGAGAGAGCGGTCTGATGAGGCCAGAAAACCTCCTACGTAGTAGATTGGTCTCACGAGACCATCTGAGGGAAACATGTCTTGAAAGTTGCTTCTTTCTTCAAGTCCTACCCCGGCTGCAAGACCCCTGTACCTCCATTTTAGCAAGATGAGACATTGATGAATGAGAAAATCTCGACATCCATCTGGGTCTGCGTGGTGCAAGGGTTCAACTCGTTTTTGGACCCTTCCGGATTTCAAGCCACGACCATTCCCCCTCTGTCAAAAACGGCCCGCTCAGTGCCGTCGTTGCCCCTCAGGGTCCTGGGGCTCTTTGGCTGGTTCTCTGACGTCAATCCGACGTAATTCTCAACCCGGCTGCCTGGGAGGGGAGGCTTTCAAGAAAGTGAAGAACTTGTCATGATGGAGGGCTGAAACCATGGCTGGATCGATGACCTCAACTGATGCCAAGCAGGAACCCTTGAGCCCTCGCATCTCTGGCCTTGCTGCAAAGAGGCAATGCTCCGGAAAGTCCCTGTCAAGTATGGATCCTTGAATAATTCGATTAGTGAACGAGAATTCGCTCAGGCTATGCTTTGATGGGATAATACACTTACCTCGTCTGAGCCCGCTGGAACTGCGGTTAAATGTGAGGCACGTGACCTCGCATCGAGTCTCGACGCGTTGGCTGTAACCTGTCGCGTCACCCATGCAATTCGACCTCAGTTGCCTAATCCACACTGGGATGGGCACCCTTCCAAACCATCAACTCCTTTGGACCTAGTAGATACTCCCGACCCTGACATTGCGAACTCTGCCCGACCCTTGATGTGGTAGCAGCCCATCATGTCGAAGATCGACAAGCTCTCCATCTCGGGCGTCCGCTCCTTCAGCCCTGCCGTCCGAGAAGCCATCCAGTTCAACACCCCACTGACACTGATCGTGGGATACAACGGCTCCGGAAAGACAACCATTATCGAATGTCTCAAGTATGCTACCACCGGTGAGCTGCCGCCCAACAGCAAGGGCGGTGCTTTCATCCATGATCCCAAGGTGCGATGCCACACTCCTAATGCTGGCTATTTCATCCCTTTAACAGCTCCCAGCTATGTGGTGAGAAGGAGGTCATGGCCCAGGTGAAGCTGCAGTTCCGATCGATCAACGACCGCCAACATGTCGCAACCCGAAGTATACAACTCACCGTCAAGAAAACCACCCGCTCTCAGAAGACCCTTGACTGCTCCCTCGTTGTCGTCAACAACGGGGAACGCACAACGACCTCGACTCGCCAGGCTCAGCTGGATGAGATGATACCAGAGCGACTTGGTGTTTCGCCTGCGATCCTTGACGCTGTCATATTCTGCCATCAAGACGAGTCCCTTTGGCCGCTAAGCGAACCTGCCGCATTGAAGAAGCGTTTCGATGAAATTTTTGAGGCCATGAAGTACACCAAGGCCATCGACAATCTCAAGGTGCTCCGGAAGAAGCAGCTCGAGCAACTAGGCAAGCTCCAGAACGACGAAGCCCACAACAAAGTCAACAAGGACCGAGGTGACCGAGCCGAAAAGAGAATGAACGCGTTGCAGGAGGATATTGAGGGAGCCAGGGTCAAGTGCGAGTCCATCAGCACTGAGATGGACAACACCCAGGAAGTAATCCGGGAAATCCGGGAAACAGCGAACAGCCATCTAGCGATCGTTCAAAATCTCAACACAAAGCGCGAGCAACTCGAGTACCGAGAAGAGGCCGTCAAAGAGCTCAAGGCCACGATAGATGAACTTCCAGAAGATGATTCTCGACTGGAAAGCGATCTTGCTCACTACGAAGACCGCATGCAGCATCTCCAAGAAGAAGCTGACCAAAACAAAACCCAGTACAACGAGTTGCAAAACGAGCTGGCACGTTCACGAAAAGAATTGTCCACCAAGCTCTCCGAGCAAGGCAAGCATCAGTCTGACAAAGACAAGTATGAGCGACAACTCAAGACACGCATGGAAATGATTCAGGAAGCTGCCCAGACCTATGGCTTCTCGGGTTTTGATGGGGATTTGTCTGATCACCAGGTGAAGTCTTTCAATGACCGACTTCAGAAGCTTCACAATGAGAAGAAGCGAGATTTGGAGCGCCTTCAAAAGGAAAACTCGGTCGAACTGGATCGAGCCACTGGTGTCATTACCGAGCTTGAGGGTCGCAAGGCCGCCCGAACGCAGGATCGTGTATCTGCTAAACAGCGTATGACTGCCATCGAGAAACGCACAGCCGTGCTCCACAACGAGTCGGGTCTGATTGATGTGGATGAGGGTGCCAAGGCTATCCTGGATGGGCAGATGCAAGACCTCGAGAGCAGGTTTCAGACATCTCAGAAGGCATTTGAGACCGCAGACTGGGACAATCAACTATCGAGCGAAAATGACAAGCTTCACCAACTCGAGAACGAAAGCGACAAGCTGGGCAGAGAGCTGGTCGAGTGTACTCGTCTCGCCTCAGAGAGAGCTCAACTTGACTACAGGAAAAAGGAACTTGCTGACCGCAAACGCAAGCTTGATACTCTGACAAGCACATGGAAGGCAAAGCTTGATAAAATCATTGGTAGCGATTGGGAGCCAGAATCGCTTGATGCCAAATTTCAGTCAGTTGTCAAGGATCAGAACAAGGTCGTGACGGACGCTCAGAAGCGCCGCGACCAGACACGCCAGAAGCAACAGAAGGTGGAATTCAGAATGAGAACTGCAAAGGAATCGCTTGACAAGAAATCAAAGGAGGCCACGAGCTGTCAGCAACAGGTCGTCGATACCCTCCAGACGGTTCGAGACAATGCGATTGTCGAGGATTACACCGAGGAGGTTGAGACAGTAGAGCAGCAGGTGGAAGAACTGAGGAACGACCTGAGTCTCTTTGATGCTCTTGTGGATTACTACAACAAGTGCAAGCGCATGCTTGACTCGAAACGAAAATGCTTGCTCTGTGAGCGTCACTTTGATGACAACCAAGCTGCAAGCTTGGAGCGTTTAAGCAAGAAGATCGACAAGAATCTTGACCCCAAGGGCAAAGTCGACACTGAAAAGGACCTGAAGGAGACAGTGGCAAGCCTTGAAAAGCTGCGGTCGGTAAGATCAGCTTACGACACATATGAACGGTTGTCAGCTGAGCTCCCCTCCCTTCGCGATGAATGCAAGGCCATTGAGGCCGAGTTTGACGCTCTAGAGAGACAACTCGAAGAGCAAACGTCGGTCGTGTCGGCAGAGGAAGAGAAGCAGAAAGACTTGGAAGACATGTCCAAGACTGTCATGAACATTACCCAGACTGTCAAGGATATTGGAGAGTCAGAGACTCAGGTTGATCGCATCATGTCGCAGCAGATGTCGGGCGGTGCAACCCGAAGCCCTGAGGAGATCCACGAGCTTCAGGCTGGCGTTTCTGAGCAGATGAGGAGCCTGAAGAACCGCATCTCCAAGTTGACCACAGACCGTCAGCGCATGAAAGATCAGCTAAGCGCGCTTGAGCTCGAGAAGAGTGAACTGAGGAACAAGATCAGCCGTGCAGCTGGGCAACTGGACAAGAAGAAGGATCTGCAAAACCAAATCCAGGCTTTGAAGGATGAACTCTCTCACCAGCGAGAGGTGATTCAACGAGCCGATGAAGAATTGGAGAGCATTGAACCCAGCATCAACGAGGCAAGGTCCGCACGGGACGATGTACTTCGACGCGGTCGATCGAAGGAGCAAGTCATCGCTGACGCCCGTGACAATGTCGCCAATTCCGTCAGCGAGATGAAGATGATGGAGACAGACATCCAAGACTACATTGACCGAGGCGGCCCCTCCAATCTTGCATCTAACCAGCGTGCCATTGCCACGCTTGAAAAGACGATTGCAAACACTGAAAAGGAGGTGACGGACCTAACAGTTCGCACAAACAAGCTGAAGCAAGACATTGATAACGGGGACCGGAAGAAGAAGAACATTAGGGACAACCTCAACTACCGCAAGAACCTCCGAACAGTCGAGGTCATCCGTGGGGAGATATCTGAGCTAGAAGACCGCAACGCAGACGAAGACTATGAACGTCTTCAGGCCGAGGCTCGTGCGCACGAGGACCACTACAACCGCCTTCTCGCAGAGCGTGGCTCTGTCATGGGAGCCATGAAGACCAAGGATGAGGAGCTCGGAAGACTGCTCCAGGAATGGGAGATGGACTACAAGGATGCCAAGAGAAAGTATCGAGAGTCGCACATTCGCGTGGAGACTACCAAGGCTGCCATCGAGGATCTTGCGCAGTGCAGTTCGGCCGTTGACAAGGCGGTGATGCAGTTCCACACGATGAAGATGGCTGAAGTGAACCGCATCGCAGGCGAGTTGTGGCAGAGCACATACCAAGGTACCGACATCGACACAATTCTGATTCGTTCAGACAACGAGTCAAACACGGGCAAGCGCAACTACAACTACCGGCTTTGCATGGTCAAGCAAGATACGGAAATGGACATGCGTGGCCGATGCTCAGCTGGTCAAAAGGTTCTCGCATCCATCATCATCCGTCTAGCGTTGGCCGAGTCGTTTGGCGTCAACTGTGGTCTCATTGCACTCGACGAGCCCACAACCAATCTAGACCGCGACAACATCAAGAGTCTGGCAGAAAGTCTGCACATGATCATCAAGGCGCGTCAGGCCCAGAGCAACTTCCAGCTCATCGTCATCACACACGACGAGGAGTTTTTGCGACATATGAGATGCAGCGATTTCTGCGACAGCTTCTTCCGTGTCAAGCGCGACGAGCGACAGAACAGTGTCATTTCCAGAGAGAGCATCACCAAGATTTTCTAATTAGAGTGGTGGCTAAGTGGACGAGATGATGGCCTTGCAGAGGAGAAATATTTTGAAAGCTCAGCGAGCGAGGGAACATGGCACGGGTAACTTGAGGTTGGGATTGGCGTTGGGCATGTACAAATACAAATGTCACATTTCCTCAACAATGTATTACTACTACACACTGATGCTGCTAGCTTGTAAGGTATGAAGCTCATGCGAGGCTCCCCGAAAGGAGAACCGGTCAGTTGGGTTGTGCGCGTGGCTTGCATTGTCCGACATGTCAGTTGAGACATAACGCATAGGCTGAGAAGGTGTTCGCTGAGGCCTGCCATGTGGGCGGTTGAGGCATGGAAAGATGCATGGTTCCAGCTCCTGTCATACATGATTCCATGCTGTGGGGGAATGCGGTTATGTCTCCGTATTTGTGGTGTTGATGAGGCCCAAGTTCAAGATTGGTCCACCCTAACCAAGGTTCATGGGGACCTTTCGGAGAGTTGTGGTGGCTGACCAAGTACCGTCTCAACTGCCTGAGCGACCAGGTTACCATGTCGACAAACCTCCCGTCGACAGAACCAGCGTCTCATCGGCGAGGTGAGTCATCCCTGTCCATGTTGACCAGATCTACACGATATCTAACTGGATGAGCATCTCTCGTCGCAAGCTCGGCGATAAGAAGTGAAAGAAGCCAGTGTCGATTATGAATCATGACGCGGCGCAAACCTCGACGGGGATGACGTTGAAGAGACCAAGACCAACTCATAAGACGGAACCTAGGGTGATTCCGAGAGATCTGATGCGTCGTCCCCGCGACGAAGGATCGGAATTACGAGCCGGCAATAAGTGAATGATGGTGCAGACTCCACACCCTCCTCGGTTGAATCTCACTCTGGTTGACGCTTTGAGGGAACTATTGCTCCACCCTCCAAGAGGCCCCAGGCCAAGCTTCGTTCGCCGAATTACCTAACGAAACGAGATGGCACTTGTCAACGACTCGACTCCGTTGCGCCCTGCGAGCCGGGTAGCCGTATTAGGAGTTGACCCCCGGCTCTCGGAGAAGAGAGCATGCCGAAGTCTCTGCAATTCCCCCCCCCCCCGACTCTCTCGAGCACCAACAATGCCGACCGGGTTGCTGAATTGGACAAGGTGACAAAAACTGTGTCGACGGTGAAGCGGTTGTGTCGTCGACGATGCAGCAGATATAAGTACGACGGCTGATTCCTCGAAAACACGACAACCTAGCCAAGTAGCGGAGTGCACTACACTGCGCTGTTGATTAGCAATCCTCGACGCGGTCTACGGCGCCTTCCGAACAAAGGTCTATCAATTCAATTCATTGACGGAATTTCCTCTTCTTCGGTCCCGTCAGTCTTGTCAACAGATCGTCTTGACAATGGCGGCCTCAACGACAAATCCAAACCAGAGGATCAGCTCTGAAACTACGCTCGACGACGTGGAGCGAGACGGGGCTGCTCCTTCTCCTTCCAATGCAGTTGCAGACCCAGGAAATGGAAATGTTCCGACGACTACTCCTGCTCCCCCCGAGGCTGGGCGAACCAAGCTCGAAACCTTCCTCATCATGTTTGCGCTCGGACTGGCGCTCTTCCTCGCCGCCTTGGATGTCACCATCATCACAACTGCCGTGCCCACGATATCCAGCGAATTTAAGTCTAGTCAGGGCTATATCTGGATAGGAAGCGCCTATCTACTCGGAAATGCTTCCTTCCTCCCAACTTGGACGAAGCTCTCAGACATATTTGGGAGAAAGCCAATCATCCTCGTGGCGGCCGTCACCTTCTGGATCGGATCTCTGCTATGCGCCGTGAGCAATGGTATGGCCATGCTCATCGCCTCGCGTGCCATCCAAGGTGTTGGCGGAGGTGGCCTGGTGGTGCTTCCCAACATCGCCATCAGCGACCTCTTCTCCATAAGGAACCGAGGCATGTACTTCGGCATCTTGGGTATGGTGTGGGCGCTGGCCTCTGCTGTCGGCCCCATCCTCGGCGGCGTCTTTACCAGCCAAGTCAATTGGCGTTGGTGCTTCTATATCAACCTGCCCCTGTCGGCCGTTGCTATCGTCATCCTGATCTTCGTCCTCAAGCTGCACAACCCCCGGACACCGATGAAGGAGGGTCTTTTGGCTCTCGACTGGCCAGGTAGTTTGCTCATGATCGGCGGCACAATCATGTGGTTGCTAGGAATCGAACTCGGCGGCGTCAGCTTCCCCTGGAACTCGGCTACCATCATCTGCCTCCTCATCTTTGGCGTTGTCACGTCTGCCATCTTTCTCGTCTATGAGTGGAAGGTGGCCAAGTTCCCCATCATACCTCCCTATCTCTTCCACAAACAAAACAGCAACGCCGCCTTTGGGCTGGCCTTTACCCATGCCTTTGTCTTCATGTCTGGCAGCTACTGGCTCCCGCTATACTTTCAAGGCGTGCTCGGTGCGTCGTCTCTGCTTTCTGGCGTTTATCTGCTGCCCTTTGTTCTCTCCCTGTCGTTCGTCTCAGCCGCGGCCGGCATCATCATCAAGAAGACAGGCCGCTACAAGATGGTCATTGTCTCGGGCTTCTTCGTGACTGTCCTGGGCTTTGGACTGCTCATCAACCTCGAGCCGCGCGCCAACTGGGTCAAGATCATCATCTTCCAGATCATCGCCGGCCTCGGCATCGGCCCCAACTTCCAGGCCCCCCTGATCGCACTGCAGACAAACATGGAGCCGCGAGACATTGCCGCCGCCACCTCAACTTTCTCACTGATCCGCCAGCTCGGCACCTCGGTGTCGGTTGTCATTGGCGGCGTCATCTTCAACAACGAGATGGAGAGGCAGTACCCCAAGCTCGAGCGAGAGCTAGGCCCCGACCTGGCCAATTTGCTGTCGGGCTCCAACGCGGCGGGCAACGTGCAGGTTGTGGGCGAGATGGGCGGCCACGAAGGCCGGGTGGCTAAGACGGCTTATTGGAAGAGTCTGCAGACAATGTACATTGTCTACACATGTTTTGCCGGTCTGGCCTTGATCATTAGCATGATGATCAAGCAGGTGGATCTCAGCAAAGAGCATCAGGAGCACAAGACGGGGCTCACGTCGCTCAAGGGGAGGAAGGACAAGAGAAACGACAACGAAAAAGCGACTGACAACTAAGGGGGCGTTGGGCATGCTCTCACATAGGTACAGTCCATGTAAAGTTGGATTGCATTCTTGGTATATACGTGCCATTTTATACATGTCTCAAGCGTAGCATTTAGATTGTAATGTAATTAAAAGTTGTTTACTTGATTCAATTTCTTTCTGTGAAGCCCATTTCTCACAATACCTGATAAGATGGAGGGTAAACTATCAGACAACTTGGCTATCTAATATAGGTACCATTAGGGTATAGTCCCCAAATACTCATTGGCGTCTATTTCTTTCGTTATCTAATCGAAGTCTTGGGATAAGAAGGAATGATAAGCTAGTGATATGAGAAGAGTATCTCCTAGTATATCGCTCCCTTGAGAAACTCGGATACCCATCATTCTTTCAAGGCTTTTTTCTTGAGTTCGAAATTACCATTGGTGTTTCATAAGCATAAAAAAGTCTACCTACTTAGTCTAGTCTATCGCTCAAAACAGCTTCTCCCCCTCCTCGAGCGTCCTCTTCCACTCCTCATAATCAAACCCGAGATCCTCGAGCCTCTTGATCTCGTGCCTCTTCTCCCCCACGGCCCGGCTCGCGAGCTTGATCTTGGGCACCCTCTCCCTCACCCAGCGCTTGTCCAGCCCCCAGTAGGGGGGCCTCTTGCCCTCTCCGTCGTTCTCGAGGCCCAGCTCGGGGGCCTCGGGGGCCGTCTTGCTCAGCTCGTAGAGGCGGTTGATGTAGTCCACGTCCTCTGGGGAGTGCATGAGGTGAATCGCCTTTCCGGAACCCTTCTTTTCGTGTTCACCTTCTATCCAGGCCTCCATTTCCGCTGTCGTAGGCGCGCTGAGTCGTCCAGACCAGATACGCGCAGCAACAGCGCTCTGCGCCTCGGCGATGGGGAAAGGGACTACACGTTGGGGAACGCTGAGGAACGCAAGGGTCGGGTCAGCCGTGTAGAGGATCTGCTCCCACAGGTGCGCCGCATAGCCTCCGTCGGGGACGACGACGGACGGCTCCAGCGACTTGAGGAAGGGGTACGAGTAGTGAAACCCCGTGCAGAAGATGACGGCGTCAATGTCGGTCTCGACCTGGTCGTTGGCGAAGCGGACGCCGCGCTTCGAGGGGAGGAACTCGACGATATGGGGCACGTTGGCGGCCCATGACTCCTTAGCCGGAGGTGTCACGGTGGGCTTCTCCTTTTCAGAGATGAAGATGGGATGCTTGGCGACCGCCGAGAGCTGGGCGCTCACATCGACACCCGATGCCGAGTTGCCAACAACAATGACTTTCTATAACGAGATTAGTAAGTACAAGTTGTCAAAATCGAGCTCGTGTTGCTCACCTTGCCCTTGTAGTCATCCGGCCGACGGTAGAATTTAGAATGCGAAATGGCACCCGGATACGCCTTGTCAAACTCGACAAGCCCAGGAATATCCGGGATGAATGGATCATTGTAATGGCCGCTCGCCACTACAACAGCATCAAACTCGTCCTTGGTCGCCTTGTTCGCCTTCAAATCAAGCACCTCAACCTGCCACGGCTTGGACCGATCTGTCCCGGGCTTCTCGATACTCAGGACCTGGGACTGATACGAGATGTGCGGAGTAATGTCCTCGGCATACTCCTTGAGGTACTGCAGCACAGCGCTATGTCGGGGAAACAGCGATGAGCCCTGGGGGAACTCCTTGTCCGTGTAGTTCATGAGCGAGTGGGGGATGTTGGTCTCGAGCAGGTCGTAGATGGGTGACATGAACTCGACCTCCCCGCCGTCCTTGGGCCAGAGGGCTTGGTCGGGGAGGCTGCTGGGCCGCGTTCTCGGAACAGAGAAGCCATTCTCGCGGGCGAGGGGTGTGTAGTTCCAGACACCGCCTGGAGTAGCACGCTGTTCAAAGATGTGAACCTTGGAGAATTTCTTCTCCGCGAGTAGGTACCTGGATGGCCGTTGTTAGCTCTCATAATTCGCAATTGCTCTCAGCAAGACGTACTTGGCTGCTGCAAGACCACTTGGGCCGGCGCCGATGATGGCGATGCGGCCAACCTGAAGTTTTTCTGCCAGAGGCATTGGAAGTCGAGTAAATACCAAGTTCCGCAAATAGTCTTTCAAGAGTTACTCCAAGAAGAGGTAAAGGATATGGCGTAGATGTGTTAAATACGTGTGATGGAAAATGAACGAGTAGGTAGGACGGCTGAAAGGTAGGCATGCTTCGGCTGCAAAGCTTCCCTAATAAATATCTTGAAACTCAGCTGTCAAACCCGTTCACTTCAAGCACCCGCGTGGTCTCATTTGACCATCTGAAATTCCAAGCCGCCGATGGATCCCGCAAAATAGCCTCATGGGACCCTGTAGTTGCGAGTTGGAGCCGGTCCGCTCCATCCTCCATCCTCCATCACGGATGGCCTGATTGCCTAATTGGGCCCGATTTCCAATTATGGCAATCCCGTGTCGGGCTCCGCGCGACACCGACTCCGGGCATCGGAGCTTGGCCGCCTACCCCAGCTTCTCCGGTCCTGGTTGATGTTTTAGATCTGGATATTCCTTCAGAAACAAATCTCATATTTCTGACCTTGTCGTATTCCCGGATGCATGAATTCTCACCATTGACAAAGCTAACGCGTTCGCGGCTCGGTCAACTGCCTTTAGTGTAGTAGCGGCTCAAAGTCTGATAACGTCCCCTCTTGATCCCAGGGCTATCACCTCGTGCAAGCACGCAATTCGGTCCACCTTCGTCAACAACGGTCAGGATGGCGCATGCGGCTCCGTGTTGAAGAGGCACCGTCGTCAAATGAGATGCTTGTCTTTTTCTCCTCTTGGGCACTCTCCTGAATGTTGGCAGGTTCCAGCTTCACTGCATCTGTCGTCTTCCCTCTGTATGGCAACTCATTCACTGTCAACTCAGTCGGCTCCTCTTTGCCTCACCAGGGCCAGTTAATTCCAAGGCATGACGCTCGTGAGAGCCCCGGTTTCCCGAAATGGCATCTGATATGAAGGCTTCGATCCACCGCTTCCGCCTCCGCAGGGTGTCTCCATCCCCGAGAGATGCCGGTCGGGCCCGGTCCGCTTCACCTCCAGTGTCTCCTGATAAGCGGCTGCAGGAGGCACCCCAGCGAGATGCGCAACCTCGCCGACAGGATGGACAGCAACAGCAGCAGCATCAGCCGAGACAGCCTCCGCCAACGAGTCGGGGCTCGGGAGGGAGACCCATAGCTCCGGCCTGTGATCGCTGTCGCAGTTTCAAAAAGAAGTGCAGTCGCACCTATCCCGTGTGCTCTCTTTGCGCAAGCGCCGGCCAGAGATGTTCTTACACTAGCCCTATTGCCAACGCGGAGGCGCAGGCCCACCAGCTTCGCTCGCGTGTGCAATGGCTTAGTCGCTATATCGACGAGAACCTGCTCCCGCCAGGTCAGCAGGGTGGGATAGATGCCATCGAAACTGGAGTCGATCTAAGCCCCGTGCTCAGCGGTGGGCAACGGAACGGCGTGGGGCCTTCCACAAACTCGGGCGCAGCATCGTCACCCCTTTCAAGGGCTCCGGGTCCGGCGACCCCTCCGTTGGATACCACCGGACCTCTTCCGTTGATCCGTGGGCGTGACCACCCCATGACTGGGCAGCAGAGCAGTGATGTGCGAATAGAGGACAGAGATCCGGGCAGCGTGAGAACCACGAGCAGTCATCTCTCATACCAAGCCTCGAGTGATGGCTCCATCACCAGACGGCGGTTGATCGCTCGACAAGCCCTTCCTCCCGATATTGCGCCAAGTCGTTTCGTGGATGCCTTCTTTCGCCATGTCAACCGAGCGTATCCTTTTGTGGATCAGGTCAAGATACGTCGAGACCTCGAGTCCCTAGGAGATGCCTCTCCTGCGGACCAAGATCCTCCCATGACGTTGCTGTACCTTGTCATGGCCATCGGATGTACGTCTCTGGTACGGGCAGGGCAGATACCGAGCGACACGGCCAAGCGATTCGATGTAGTCTATCCAGACATCATCCAGGAGTGTCTTTGTAATGAAGGCGTCGAGTCGGTACAAATCCTCGTTCTCTTAGGATTATACTCCCTTTTTGATCCCACAGCCACCTCAGCATATTTCATCGTTGGCATCGCCGCTCGTCAGGCTATGGTCATCGGATTAACGCGGCCAGACGACCAACCCCGAACACCGGCCGAGACGGAGCTCAGGCATCGACTATACTGGAGTATCTTCGTTCTGGATCGCATGATGGCTGCGTCACAAGGCCTCCCAGTGGCATTGATGGATGAGCACGCCAGCGTTCCGCTTCCAGGGCTCACGGTTGAGGAGTTTGCGAGTGCGGATAGAGCTGTATATGCTCGGAACCTGCAGACAAGTCGGCATGTCATACAACTTCGGCAACTGGAGTATCGGATTCTGCACGCGGTACATCTGCAACGAACCGCAGAGACTGCAGGTATCTCGTCTTTAGATCGACGCGCAGTGCTCAGCAGCTTGAGGTCAGAGATTGAGGACTGGTACAGCAACGGGTGCCTTATGTCGCCAATGGAGGCCGACAACCTACCTATCCACAGCAGTATCACCTGGCTAAGCGCACAGTATTACCACTTACTTGTTCTCCTTTACTTCCCCAACCACTTCAACAGCGCTGCAGCGGCGGTGCCTCGGTCAGAACTGCTTGAGTTTGCTCGAAAGCAGCTTCAAGCCAACTCAGCTCTCCTGCAGCAGCGACAGCTACCTCTGAACCGGGTGTCACTATCCAGGCTGCTACCCGTATGTCTAGTGTTGATGCACGACTTTGTGGCATCGTACGGCTCAAACGATTGGGGAGCACAAGGGCCGGCGCCGTTCGCAGCCAGGGACGAAGTAGCCGTCCTAATCACGATCCTAGAAGCATTCCCGAAAGGATGGACGGTAGCACACGAGGCAGCTCGCATCATCCAGCAGTTTGCGGGGGTAATGACAGGACACGGAAGCATGGCGACTGCGTACTTTGGTACACAAACAGTGTTCCCGGCAACGGGCAAGGAGAGCGTTGAAGAGCTGGTGAGACCTTGCATCACGAGCTTCACGGGGCTATTGCACCAGTTTCTGGGCAAGGCGACATGCTTCCAGGCGATCGAGTATGCTGCCGAGACGAAGGAGGTTGAGAAGATTGGGCAAGTTGGGGTCGCGGCGCAGCAAACCACGACGAATTCGCTGTGGTTGAATGGAACGGAGTCGAACGCCGGGGGCGTGAACGAGGAGGCTGTGCTCGGGTATGGATGGGGTTCCTGGGATCTCGATTTCCTTTAAGCCTTGACTCTGTTGGGATTAGTTGATGTTGATGTGAGGTTGGGTTTTATAGATGGACATGTGGTGTTTATGGAAGAGTTGTGGTTTTTAATGTGCAGGTTGGTCAATGGAGGCAGGTATGATCGCGCATCCACAGCACCTACCCAAGTCGAGATACCACCAGCATCATCTGAACTTAGGCAGGCACGGTCAATTCCATATCTAGCGATTAATTAAAGACAATGTTAACAGCAACGCCGGCCTCCCGCCGCCACGCCTTGAACCGTTGTTAATCACGATCGCGCGTTGGTGCATTCCAACGGCGAGACAAACATCTGCATCGAGCAAGGTATCGAATGGCTGGGGCAAAGCTAAAATCGAGGCTCTGCTACCGGGGCTGCTGCCGCATCTGCACTCGGTTGAAAGGGGAAGTGTGCATCAAACAAGGCTAGAATGATACATGTCACAGCATCAAGATCGCTTCAAGTTGCAAAGCCCAGTGACAGTCAGTACCTGATCTGACAGTCTGACGGGCTGGCCGGGATTGAAGATGACGACAACAACGAGAAAGCAGCAGCAGAGCGGGTATTGGCATTGGACGGTAAATGGACATTTACGAGCTGACGTGCATCCGACTGGGGACTCTCCCAATGGCCAGAATTATTTATGGCATACGTGGGTGGATCGCGATAGACGATTACTACAACGTCTCATATCAGGGACACGAGCGCGCGTTGTCCCGAGCAGGGCAGCTTCGGCCAACAGGGCAAGATACAGTAAGCGGCTACATAAGGTACGTGTGACCCCATGCCCTGGAATCAAAGCGAAATCAGGGGATGCCGTCTATGAAGAATCCCCAGTGTGAACTGGCAATCATGAAAATACACCTGCACCGCAGATCACGAGGCGGACAGCTGCCCACGCTTTCGACATCCTCACCCATCACCACCTCCTCAATTTGACTGCACTTTCGATTACCTTTTATCTACCCGTGCATCGAGCCCGTTGACGTGGTTGGAATGAGGTGGCTGGCGGCTGACTGTGATAGGGCTGCATGCGAAAGAAGCGGTAAATGATAAATCAACCCAGAAGAGCGCTCAACACCAGATGAACTCCCAGCCATCACTTGGTTCTTGTCTGCTGTTTTTAGCACCTTGCTGTATGCACAACAACAACCGAGGCCTCCTCGCGCTAGCCATCCATTGTCACCTCATGGATCATTGATGGAGGGGAAAGCTCTACGAGACCCTTTCCCCATTGAAGGGGGGGCAGCGTGACGGCATCTTGAGCAGAGGTGGCTGTGACTGGGCTGAGTCCGACGGACATTGCATCCAAGCCCTGTGCTTTGTATCCGCTGTTAGTGAGATCATGTCAGGCTGGCACTCCACACCCATCTGCATGCCGGGGACGCTCCCCTGGGGTTGGATGCACTAACAGATTGACCGCACCACTTGCACTGCCTCAGAATTGCTCCCCAGGACTGGGCATTCTCGTCGGCGATCGCCATAGCCCTCTGCAATCTCGAAGCCCGGCAACGGGGACTCGAATGACGGTATGCAAGCTTGTCATTAATTAGTCCTACAAGGCATCTAGCACTATGCAAGGACAGTAGCTCCAGATGGCACCGCCCATCGTGGCCGGTAGTTCCCATGCCATGCTCTGCTCTCATGGGATGGGATCCCTCCAAGGCTGATCATGCACACACACACACACACAGTGATTAGTAGCTCTCCGCCAAGTCTAGAGGCTAGAGACGCAGCATCCCGCGTCTACGGTGCCGTCCCGATCAGTCAGCCCAACGCCTTGCTGCCGGGTCGGTTCTGTTCGGCGTGTCTAGGTACCTAGGCTAGGACTCAGTCAGGACATGAGCATGCTCGCCGGCTGCGTCATAAGGCCCCAGCAGTGTTCGCCGAGCAGTCGCTTGTTCTCTCATTCACCTGCCGGTCACGGTGCGAGATACGAAAACAGTGCACCCTCAGCCGACCGAGAAATATCAACAAGTCTGAGACAGATTGCACTCGGACAAGGTTGCCAAGCACGTCCATCGAAAATAGGAACCCACTGAGGCTTGCAAAATTTAGCGGCCCAAACCCACTGGACTGGCAGCCGCTGGAAGCCCCCCATCACTGGGCTGCACCCACCGCCGAGACCCGTCTGGTCCCCCCAGGAAAAAACGCCTGGACCCCTGCCACCCCTTGCCCTGCCACCCCTGTCCGCCCATCCACTCCTCCCGTACCATTCTGGGCTTCCCACCCAGTGATACTGGGCGCTCTCTTTTAACTTGGCCAGGCCTGGCCTGTTTCAGCGGCCTTGAACTGGACCTTGCTCTCTGACATTTCTAACGCCTCTCTCGCCTCTTCTTCTCATTTCTCCCCCATCAATCTCAAATCTCATCCCATCCATCCCATCCCATCCTCCCCTGGCCGTTTGCGTCCATCGACAAATCGCCTCATCAGCAACATCAAAAACCTCGCAATTGCGTCGCCGTCTCTCGTTTCTCAACCTCTACCGTCTCGCGACTTTGCTTTTTCCTTGTTTAATTATTGCCCAGGAAGGGGGCTTTATTTATCAACCGCTCCTCCCCGCGTCGGCGCCCGCGTGAGCTTCCATCACAGACCCTGATCCACGACCGCCCGACCGAATCCACGCGTCCCCAAATTCTCTTCAACCATCAGCATCGTCGTTCATCGACCATCGAACAACCTTGACGACAATAGTCATCCTCTTTTCGACTTGATTCCCGTGACTCCCGGTTGGAGTCGAACATATGCACACCGTGGCTACCCGACTTGAGTCTCGCAGGTCGCTCCTCGGCCCTGAGCAAGGCTATGGCTATGGAGGCCATTACAACCAGCCATACAGCGACGGGGAGACGCCTCCTCAGCCTATTCCTCAACCCGCCGCTTTCACTCAGCCTAACTTTGGCGATACCTCCGGCGTCGATCCCGCGGTGAACCAAGGCTACGCCTATCGAGAAGGCCTCTCGCCATCTGTTCCAGCCACGAGCACGTTGAACGGCAAGACGGGCTTCCTCACCAGCCGATGGCCTGCCTGCTTCATGACAGTTTCTCTTCTCCAGGCCGTCCTATGTATCTGCTTTGAGGCGTAAGTCTTGCTCTCAACCCTCACGTACCAAATTTCCAGGGCCTCGTCACTAACGCTTACTTGCAGCTACGTCTTTGGCAAGTTCCAGTTCAATCTCGGCCCTCACAACAACCTGCCCAGGGTCCAGTCTCAGTACAAGACTATTCCTACTTTCCTAACCCTCTTCATTTTCGGCTTCCTCTACACACTCGTTATCGTATGGGATGCCCTCCGCCAGAAGAACACTATCCAGGTGATCGGAGTCTGCTTCTCCAACCTGGCTCTCATGGTTTACACTGCCATTCAGGTTGACCAAATCAAGGAAGCTTTCGATATCCTTGGGTTGCACAATGCCCTTGAGAAGGGTGTCACTGCTGCTGACCTCTGGGGCGATGTCAAGCCTTACCTGGTTGCCATCCCCGCTATTATCGCATTTGCGACAGTTTGCATGATCTTCATCTCCTGGAAGATCTACCAGGAGTACGCTTGGGACATTCTCAAGAACATCGGTGCTGATTACCGCATGAAGAAGCGCTTCCTCCACTACCAAGTACGTTCCCTTGACACCTCAGAAACCCACATGTTCAAGTTCGATATCTAACACGACCCAGATCTACATTGCTCTGCTCAAGTTCGATTTCTTCTTCTTCCTTGGTTTCATCGTTCAGTTTGTCGTCGTTGTCGCAGAGAAGAACGACCCCGAGTTCGCTTTGACCATCGTCACCATTCCCATCACCATCGCCATTCTACTCGCCGCCGCCTACTTCACCCGCAAGGAGAACAAGCCTGGCATGGTGTGTGTCATCATTCTTTACCTTGGTGGTCTCAGTTACTTCCTCTTCAAGCTGGTCCGAATTTACCAGCCCGGACACAAGGAAGCGTACGAGGCTGTCCGCCGATCACTTACCGCTTTTGCCGTCATCACTATTCTTCTTATCCTGCTCACAATCGCCAACGCCATTGTATGCATGTGCAACTTTGGAAAGGGCCTCAAGCCACACCTTCAGTCCCTGTCTCGAAAGCGCAAGGTTGAGGAGAAGCCCGACATCAACTCGATCAACATGCAGGACGTCAAGCCCCAAGCGCCCAGCCGAATGACGATTGATTAATCAGCCCATCAACGAGCCATGGTCCCCTAGGCAGCAAATGCTCCGAGGGATCATTGTACAAAGACACGAATTTACGAAAGGATACTAAAAATTTCCCTTATATGGCACCGGTCAGACAGGGCAGGCTCGGAACGGACGGTAGCCAAGTGAGAAAGGCGTGAACAGAAGGCGAAGAGATGATATCCCCGGGTTGTGTCTGCAGTTTCCTTTGGTCCTCGTTGTTGTTTTTTCTCTTGGTTCTAATTTTTCATATGTCAAGACCCAATCATATTAGGCGTTGAACAAATCTTCATTCCTTTGAATGAGTGTTCGGGGAGTTTTTGTTTGTCACTTGAAGATAGTTGGATCGTGGAGAATATCCACGATGGGATGGATGGGTGGAAATGGTGAATTACGGAACGTGGAGATAGCCAAAGCGACCTAGTAGAAAACCTTGAACTTGGTTGTTTAGGAGAGTGAATACATACCAAGTAGTCGAATCATGAATGTGTGAAACTCGAGACTTCCTTACTGTTCCACATGATGTTTGATGGTTTCAACATGGTGAAACGTCAGATGTCGTAACTCTTCAACACGACTCCCACATTACATGTTTCACAAATTTAATGTGGTATTAAAACTATAACCAGTCTACTAAGCAGTCGACCTATCCCAACATTCGCAACACTATAAACATGAGTGACCAGGGGCTAGGGGGTGGTCCGTTGCGCAAACCCATAATCCATCAACGCCAAGTTCGCCGGATTTGCCCAGAGTAGTGAATAACCATGTGCGAAACAATTAAAGACAAAGCTATGCTGATGAGTAGGTATCAATGAAAAGGTTCAGCTGTTAGAGCCTGATCTTGATGGAGTCCTTGATGTGGCCTTCGGTCGGGCAGTAGGGACACTTGTACCGCGCGGCCTTTGTGATGTTTTGCAGAGACTCGCGGCAGATGACGTGACCGCAAGGAAGCATCATGGGCGGGTTGTCCTGCGTTGTTTGCTCCTTGCTCACGGGGCAGACAAAGATGGGGTGGTAGATCATGGATTCGGGTAGGGGCGTCTCAAAGGCTAGCTCGTTCTCGGTCGTCCACTCCGTCTTCTTCTCGCGCATGTAGGTCGTGTACTTTATGAGGCGCGGCAGGGCGATGGAGCCCGCTGTGACGGCAACGTAGAGCGGCGATTCGGCAGAGAGGCCGAGCAGGGAGCAGAACTCGCGGGTGAAGGACATGGCTACGTCCTCGAATGCCGAGTCTATCTCGAAGATGTGCTTGTAGGGCGAGGCTGCGAGGTTCGGGGCGTACACCAGAGCGCAGCAGAGCTGTTGGATCTCGCGCAGGTGGCGGGTCTGGAATCTGGCAAAGTGTCGACGGGCATAAGCGAGGGCACCGAGGGGTCCGTTGCGCTCGGCGTCGTCTGGGAGGCCGTTGACTGAGCTGCCTTTGAAGAGCCACACGAACTGAAGCTTGCTAAGTTCGAATTCGAGGGTGCTGCCCTTGGCCTCGAGTTGCGGGCTGTTGGCGCGGGCCCAGCCGATGGCAGGGACAAGATTGCGCTCCTTCAACTCTGACAGAATGCTGTACATCTCGGAAAACTTATTTTGCAGATGCTCTGAGTGCAGATTTCGGATATCATCTTCGGGTTCTTCGTCATCATCGTCCTCGTTGTCCATATCGTCATCACCGTCTTCGTCTGTTTGCCGAGGGGAGCGGGATTCGCGATGCGGAGGGTGGTCGTGGGCTTCGTTTAGGAACGTTGAAGCAACAGAGAATTGTCCCTCTCGGAGGAGATGCATAGCTATGGCTCGGTTGATCAGGCCCGGGTGGTCGGCCATGGCATCGGTCTCCATAGGAAGTTCGCGGTGAGGGAGTGCCTAAGTCGGTCAGTGGCCGTTGTAGCAACAGCAGTCAAGTAGTAACAACCAACCTTGTCAAGGGCCTTTCCAAAGGCTTTCTGTGCTTTTGTGACTTCCTTGAGGTCCTGTGTGATTGATTCGAGCCGGGACTTGACTGGATTTTGCAGCATCATCATGGTCATGCCGATGCGATTCGCGTCCGGTTCTATCAAGACGTTAGACGGTCCCGAATGAGACATGCTTTGGGATGCCAACCTCCAGCAACCTGCTCCCGCGTGGCAGTGAGCAAATCTATGATCTGGTCTACATCATCGATCGCAGCGTTGAGATTGGACTTTCTCATGCGAGCCAGCTCGACCATGAGCGGCGCAAATGGCGAGACGTGATCGCTGTCGGCACCCGCCATGGCTGTGTATATCGGTGGGGTTTCGGCCAGCTGTGGTTGCCGAGTTTTGGATTATTACGGGCGAAGCCTCAAAATTAGGCTTCCTGTGAGTCAGTGAATCCCAGGGGATTAATCCAAAAGCTTGAGTAACGGTTTGGGCGGGAGAGAAATGGCGCTGCCGTGATCGACGGCCGATGTCGTCTGAGGTCCAAGTGACGGCTCCCACTGACGATGGCGTCGGCCCGCTGTTATCGATAAGGAAGCTTCGGGGCTTTGCTTGTAAGGGGGCTATCCCCACTATGATCCTGGCCAATCAGAGCTAACAGAAGGCTTTCTAGTTTAAGTAAGAGCGACTCTACCAAATTCATGCGTGGGGTTCCTCAAGGCTACTCTCGTGTAGTCAAATCATCTATCCTGAGCCATCGTCTCCCTATATCCTCCCTGTGTTGAACTGCTCCTCCATCTATCTCGCTTCCTCAGAGTAAGGTTCTGTACAACCCCAGCTCCGCCAGGGTTCACGTGGGGACATATGGAATTAGTGCCCCGCAGCTACCTAGCCTAGAAGGTAAGGTACCTAGAGCTAAGGCAAGGCCTTCCTCGAGCTATTGCATCACATGCAGGCCCTGAACCTGAACACCAACAAAAGCCTCCCAAGAACCCAAGCGACCCCTGGAGACGGCCTCTTTTGCCCGTCTTCTGCTTCGTCCGCCGCGCAGCTGGACGGCGAGAATGTAGCTCGAGACCGCCACGACTAAACCCCAGGGGTCGATGACGACGCCATGGCCTTCCGATTCCCCTCTCCACCGGATCCTCGAATCCACCGGCTCGAAGACGAATACCTCGCTCCCGTCACCGCCAAAGGCTCAGTCCAGCGGACCGGACGAGCAAGCCCTTCGGACGGTGCTCTACCTCAGGCCGATGCAAACCCTCATGCTGAGCATGAGAAAGCTGCTGAGCCTCCCATTCCCATACTACCTCTCCCACAAGCTCCGCCACGGAAACGTATAGTCTTTGCAGACCCCTTTGCCTTTCGGTGCGTTGCCGTCGCCCCTGGTCCGAATATGCGGCTTTAGTTCTAACAGTTTGATGCGCAGATTTCTCGAAGACGATAGTAATGTCTACGTTGTCGAGCGTCGTGGGATATTACGCGGTTACGAGTCCTACCTTGTCGAGCAATGGGCGTGCTCGAGGAAATCACCAACCCTCGTCATTGTCACTTACACCGGAGATGAAAAACACTCTGTTGTGGTTGGTGTTCTCTCGGTTCCAGCAGAGGAGAGCCTCTGGCCGGCCAAGCTGCGCGCCTACTTCAAGGCAATCCAGGATTCGCATGCGAGACCCAAGGAAACAGCTCTAGGAGAGCTTATGGTGACAAACCTCAGCAGCTTTCCCTCGGCTCTTACCGTCATTCTCATCCCCGAGGGCGATATCCGCAAATATCGATCGTCGTTCATCGTCAATGAGAATCTCAAACGGTTAGGATGCTCGGGGCGGTCAGGCCTTACACTCTCAGACCCGGCTGAGGCGACCCAAACAAAGTTCCTACAACTCTATAAAACCAGCGATCGAGTCGCCGTCAGCCAAGCTGTGATAGAGCTCATCAAGCTCTGTCAAGTTGCTTTATACATGTTTGACAAGTTGGGTCACGAGTTTATCGATGGACTGCTGTGCGACAAGACGGAGATGGCAATCAACAATTGGTGGATTGAAGTTGGTGCTGAGCACTACAACTTCGAGCCTACCGATGGCATATTGGGGCCAACTACTGTGTCAGCTCTTCTCGGCATGTTTATGGGAGCGAGGAACCGCCTTCACTGGTATGGCGCTCCGGTGTCGAAGGATGTCTTCGACCTTGACAGTACCAAACGAGGTATTGGTCATTTCCAAAAATCACAAAAACTTGAAAGAACGCGGAGGTTGGACCGTCAGACAATTCTCAAGCTCTACACGGCATCTGCCAAGGCGGCAGCTGGAGAGGGTTGGGGTGTGCAAAGAGCGGTCAAATCAACTCTGACAGAAGTCGGAGGTAAAAGGGGCGAGTTTGTCATGGGCATGGTATCAGGCAAAGACAAAGGAGGACTTGCTGATATTGAGACCCTTGACATTGACAGGTTCGCCAGCCTAGCCTACGGCGACAGGCCGAAATGGCTCTGGCATGGCAAGCCTCGAAGGACGCTCGCAGAGCTACCAAATCACAGTCCAGAGCTTGGCAATGGGCTACCATGGAAAGACGACGACTCAAGCTCGAATCCAAAACGGGTCTACTCTGCGCCTGCAGAGAGCGAAGCAGAAGTGAGGCGGAATGATGACTCGCCTGGCATCTATTCGGCCTTTCCCCCTGGATCCGCCACTAGCATCGGCGAGGGCGCGGGTGACAAAGATGCGTTGCGGAAGAATATGTTCAAGAGTGTCGCTGGGAAAATGAGCGACGCTCGGTCTGGTTTTGGACGCATCAAGGATGCTGTTGGAGGAGGTCTACGAGGCCACAACAGTCGCCCCTCGGTCTCGACAAGAGACGAGTTTGGAGAGATGAGTGTAGGGGGCTCCAACCATGCGCTCAACACGGCCATGCTTTCCACCACAACACCCATGCCAGGGGTAGGCAGGGCATTCACTTGGAAGAACAAACCAGAAGAGTATATGGCTGCGATGAGACGGGGTGACACGGATGTGATTCCAGGTCTGCCCCAAACCTCGCACTTTGCGTCTACTTCGACTGTTGATTTCAAGCCTGCCTCGGCCCCGGCTTGTGAGACTCAGAAGCGTGAGCAGGAGGGTGAGCTGATTGACATTGGTGCCGAGGTGCGCAAGGATGTACTCTCTAAGGCGCCCTCGGCTGTTGGATCTCTGGTTGATGAAGCAGACATTCAGGGACCGATTCTAGAAGCAGAACGCAAGAACAGGCCCGCGCGTGTGGGTCTCTCACGACGGCACAGCATCCAGCTACTCAAGTGCGGATCAGAGAGGATTCTCAATGAGAACCGATGGCCACGCCGAATGTCGTTCAGCGATGCCGAAGAAGCCGTGTTGGGCTGGGATGATATCATTGATATCACAGATACCACGGGCGACTTTGCGAATCTGGAGGCATTCAATGACCTTGCTCAGTTCTTCAGCCGGCAGATGGATGAGATCAAGGAGGGCATCGAGCCGTGGGTGATGGAGAAGCTTAAGGCGGTTGAGCTCCTCGATGATCGCTACGCAAAGGACAAGGATGAGCTCCACGCTCTCTACTACCAGCTGAACGAGGCATGTCAACGGATGCGTATCAGCTCCCACGAACTCCTTGCTGAGGAGCGATCCCACCTGACTGAGGGCTTGAAGGAGGTCGAGGTACTTGTTGCGCGTCTCGACTATGAGATCAATGCTCTCCTGTCAAAGGTGAATGACGTGGAAGATGGCATTGTCACATTTGAGAGGCAGGTGGAGGATATGGAGAAGAAAGCCGCGGACCTCAAGATCCAGCTCGAGACGGAAGGATGGGTACATTGGCTCTTCAGGACGATGACGGGTATTGGAACTGGCCCTGATATTACACGGTCCACGCCATAACCCAGGCATCGATATAATTAGTGGTGGAGCGAGGCATGGAGTGTTGTCATGGGGTTGTGAATTTTCACATGCGGTTTCTGGGCATGGAGTTTTGGGACAAAGCATCACATGGAGCATAGATTACCCATGGAAGGCGTTGATATAACGACAGATGGCGATACAGACAGATACACGCCAAGAACTTGTAGTGGAGGTGTTGTTTTTTCGTTCGGATTGTAGCATGAATCCATATACAGATATTATACAATGACACCTTTGAATTCATCTCATCATCCAGCCCGCCTCCGGTTCATGTCGATGCGAGCGCCCCAAGCATCTAATCATTGAGAAACGGTTCCCAAGCATATATTCATACAAGCCCTTGTTCTTCCGGCGGCGACTCTTCCCGTTACGCCCTTCCGATCTATACGCTTCGTTGCAAGAGAGGGGGGACGGGACTGTTCGTGTGTCTCCCCATTCTAATGCTTATTAAAACATGCCGCCGCCCTGTTGACCGCCGAGGGCCTGGCCCTGCTGCTGCATAATCTCGCTGACCTTCATCGACGTGTCGAGGAACTTTGCGGTGCAGCGGTCGAGGCAGACGGACTCGCCCTTGTTGAGCTCGCCCTCGCGGTAGTCGTTGGGGATGCACTTCTTCTGGCACGAGTTCTGCAGGCTGCGGAAGAGTTAGTCTTGGCAAGGTTCCTCTCCAGTGTTCCAGGGCCAATTCCATCCAGAAGAGGGGTTGGGGTGTTTTACCGGTTGTACGTGTCGGCCATCATGCGCATCTCGCTCTCCACGGCAGCAATCTTTTGCTCCGAGGTAGGCTGAGGACGACCCATTCCGAGGAAGCTCATCTTGGCGGTGTTTGAAGAGGGGGTATTTGGTTTAGAAAAGAGAGGTGATGTATTGAATGCAGTGGTGTTTCGACGTTGCGGCTTCGGCTTTGGTTGATGCTTTTTGCCTTGGTTCAAAGGGAAAATTTGGGCTTATCGCTGATTACGTGAGGTGCGCTTATCGATTGCTGCGTGTATGTCATAGGCCCGCAGTGTTGACCAATGAGGAGTTGAGCTTCGGTCATTAACAGGTACCTGAGTGTAAGTTGTGGGCGGAAGAAACAACCATAACATGGTTTTAATAATGATAAAGAGGCTGTTTCTAATAGTGTGATCGAATAATTTCATCGATTAATTTGAAATGAACAGTTCAAAGCCGATACTCACTGAATCAACACCCTAACTCCTCCTCTCAGGTATTCTCACCTACCCTGCAGATGGACATGCGATTCATCTTGCTTCATTTCTCAGCAGTCTACCAAAGTTTCAGTAATTCGTACTGAGTTTGAGGGCATGCTTGGAGTTCCCAGAATTTTCCTTGGGGCTATGGGGTTAAGTCTCTTCGTCGGGGGGTTGTATGTCAGGGTAGGAAGAACCGCAATTGCCACAAGCACAGAAAACTTGGGCAATCTAACCATTATCTACCTATATACTAGCGTCCCATACCCAACAACCGTCAACAATCATAAGCTATTGAAAGGTATCACTGCCCAATCAAGAAGCAAAATCCAAAATATTGTAAAGGGTCATTCAATTTCCCGGAAAACTGCCGCTATTTGCCACCCAAATGTTACTTTATCTTAGGTAATTTCTAGTTCTTAAAGGTAATGGTCTTGGACCTTGTCCACTCTTCGAGACCAAACGAACCACCAAAGCGACCGTGTCCACTAGCCTTGGCTCCTCCGTGAGGGAGAGCACTCTCGTCATGGACAGTCATGTTGTTGATGTGAACTGCTCCAGTCTCAATCTCTCGCGCGATGCGGAGACCCCTGGCGAGATCGGTGGTGAAGACCGACGACGACAAGCCATACTCTGTGTCATTGGCGAGCTTGATCGCCTCCTCCTCAGTCTCAATGGCAATCAGAGATACGGTAGGGCCGAATGACTCAGACTGGTAGATGTCCATCTCTGCTGTAACATCACGGATAACGATGGGTCTCATGCGGTACTTGCTGGTCTCCTCGACGTCCAGATTTCCGTGAACCAGAGTGGCACCCTTGGAGACGGCATCCTTGACCAGGGCCTTGTTCCTTTCCACTCCGGCGGTGCTGACGAGGGTGGGCGCATCACCCTTGGAGGAGAAGATTTGCTCGATAGCGGCCGAAAGCTTCTTCTCGAACTCTGCCAGGACGTTCTTGTGCACCAAGATCCTCTCGGTCGACATACAGATCTGACCTGAGTTCATAAAAGACCCAAGGGCATTCTGAAAGGCGGCGAGATCGAGGTCTGCATCCTCCCACACAATGGACGGGGCCTTGCCACCCAACTCCAACACAACAGGCTTCAGGTTTTCGCCTGCCAGCTTGCCAACGATGTGGCCGACAGGAGTGCTTCCTGTAAAGTTGATCTTCTTCACATGTGGGTTCTTGATCAATGCTGAAGTCACAGACGCGGCATTGGCTCGCTCGTGGAAGATGACGTTCAGCACACCCTCGGGGAGACCTGCCTCCCTGAAGACATCGCCAATCGCCCACAAGGTCCGGGGCGAAAGCTCACTGCCCTTGAACACAACAGTGTTTCCAGCAGCAATGGGGAAGATGACAGCTCTTGAGCCCAGGATGAAAGGGGCGTTCCTGGGCGTATTAGTACGAGAACAAGACGCCCGAGAGTGACAACCTACCATGGAGAGATGGCCAAGACAACGCCATAAGGCTCCTGCAGGACAAGGGCGTGGGTGTCGGGGTCGGCCAGCCGAGGAATTGAACCCTGTATTGTGCCTACGCGGCCAGCGACCTCCTTGATATGTTGGATAGCAGTGCTGATGTCAAAGTCGGCCCAGGCAGCATCACTGCCCGTCTCTCCCATCGAGTACTCGCGCAACTCGCCACGCCGCTTTTCCAAGATTTCTGCAGCCTTGAGAAGCACGTCACGTCTCTGATAGGGAGTAGCCTTTCGCCATGTCTTGAAAGCCTCGGCGGCAGCGTCTACTGCGGCGTCGGCATCCTTGACGTCGGCGCTATAGTACCGATGAATGACCTTGCTATTTGAGGGCGAGACGATATCAAAAGCATGGTCCGAGGTCTGGTCCTTGCCATTGATGATGAGAGGGACAGTGTAGGTCTCTGCAGCTGATCCGTTCGACATGATGGAGGTGATGAAACAAATATTGTATCTTGGAAACCAGAAGATGAAGAAGCTTGTTTGTATCACCAACTCAACCGAGAGGCAACCGGCGGGCGACAAGCCCTTTAAGTAGCCGCGTGAGGGCAGACTTGGCCAGTCGGATGGTGTTTCATTCCGCGGTGTCCCTCCTTGCAAGCAGGCATAACATAGTATAGCCTAGCCTACCCCAACCCCGCATGTGGATGCATGCCGTCGGGTTGTGGAGGGATTCATGGACGTGGTGTTTGCGCAGCCTAGGCGACGGCAAGTGTCCTCGGCACGTCCATCGGGATTAACTATTAGCGGGCATCCCATTTGACGTGCTGCTTGTTCCATGGGTACGCTTCCTAACGCGGAATAGACCAGCACCAAGAGACCTCTAAAGTCAAGAATGGATAGGAGCATCACTCGGGGACCCATTGGAGCGGGCACGATTGTTGACCTGTGGTTCTTGCTGTTTCAACTTGGAGGATCGTCATTGTGCTTCGAGTTAGGATCTTAGAGAATTAGTTGTGAATTAGAGGCGACATATTGTGACAAAGCAGAGGGCCATGTCTGCAAACAGCCCATATGCACTTCGCAAGTGGTAGTTGCAAATCAGGCATGGCTCAACCCAGGAAGATCAATGCCCGGGCTAGGAGGGCATCACGGACGTTGCATCGCCGCCGGGTCCAGGAATGGCTGAGAGACGGCGGCGGTGCGGATCTGGACAATTTCTGAGGAATTCAGCGTTAGAGAGAAGCTCAGTCGAGCGAATAAGGTCAACTCGGGCGCATGAACACTCACCGACGACTGGGATCGATCCTGGAAGTGTAAAGTGGACCTCGGACTTGAGTCGTGGAGAGTGCACCACTTGGCCAGGACGCGGAGGCGCAGGTTTGAGCAGCCTTGGGGTAGGGGTGCGTGGCTTGTCAGATTCTGGCATGATTGCGAGCTGTATTGCGAGCTGTATTTCCTAGCTGTATGCTTTTTCTTACAGCCGAAGGATGACGACCGGCGGCAAGGACCTTTGCGGAAGAAGTTGAGTTGATGGAGCAGTATCCGTATCGTGGGAATGGGACTCGGTTTCTGGAGTTGAAGGTGGAGAGCGCCCACCGACAGCACAACCAAACAATCTCCTAAGATCCATAGAATCCACCATGTTAGTTCATAGATACAGTGGGTTTCGTTGGATGGGAGCGCAGTGAATACCGGTTTCAGAAGTTGGCTTCTCACACACCACCCATAGACATCGGAGACGCCCTTGAACAGGCAAGAAAGATGCGAGAAGTATCAGCGCTAATAGGAAACGGAGCTGTTCGTTTAACGAGGGCTTGACTTGGCTCGCCTATGACAAGACAGCTGTTCATGTAGTGACAGCGCTGTACCTTGGCGGGCGTGCTTGACGGGGAAGGATGAGGTTGCTATTTTTGAGCCGGAGGGTTAAGATGAGGAGGTTGATATGAATGATGCAGTGAAACCGATATGGACCGTTGAGGCTAAAGCTTTGCGTGCTTACATACATGGATGTCTCGTGTTGTCTCAGAACAGGCACCTTCAGGTTCCCTAGGTGTCTACAACGGTGGGGTCACGGGGTTCGCACAGAGAGAGGGCCTCACCTTTCCGTCTACATACTATGTAGGGCATGCCACCCGATGGTAATTGGAAGATGCTGTCTGGCTACCTTAGGACATGATCCGAGACCTTTTCCCCCATGCCGCACGCCAGCGCCAGGTTGTCTTTGAGCGAGACTGAGACTGGCTGGCTCCACTACGGATGGGGAGATGCACCTCGTGCATGGCCCATGGGGTACCTAGGAAGCATCCTACTTGCTACTCGGTATGTATGCATGTCCTCATCCAAGAGCTCAGTCTGAATAGCTTCCTGGAATTGCGCTCTTGTGTGCTTTTTTTCAACAGAGTCTTGCTGTTTCCCAACCAAGGTGATACCTTCCTTCCCTGGTCAGAGAGGGTCGGAGGAAATGTCCGCCACGTGACTTAGATGCACGTTCCCACCAATCAGATGACGCAATCTTCCGGCGGTGGCACCTTCTTTGCAATGAATTTTTCTAATCCCCCGCCCGAGCCAGGTCGCACAGAGGTCGCCTCAGAAGGAAAAGTTGGCTCAGAGGGTACCGTGACAGTACCTCCCATCCATCCATGGAAGGCAAAAAAACCCAAGGCCTCCTGACTTGAGTTTTGCAGTCCACTAACTCAATTAGCCACTTCGAGCCACAGAAGGGGGGGCCACGGGGGGTCTCAGTACCGCCTTTTTTCGCAAACCAGCGAAAAGCAATCTTCTCCCAAACAAAACAATCCGACAACCGCTCCCCGGGCGCCCCTCTCCTCCGTAGTCGGCCTTTGTCCGCGCGCATTGTCTTTGCCAACACACAACGCGCCCACCCAGCGCCGCGACTCCAACAGCGACACCGGCCGCCCATACGTCTCCGCCTTCCTCTCCGAACCTCCGTCCGGGTCTGTGTCTGTGCCTCGGTGCGGCAGGCACAACACATCCATCGTCGTCGCCGCGTCTCCTCCGGTCGCCGGGCCTCTGCTCGCTGCCTAAATGGACGGCCCGTCCATCATGGCCGCCGGTGGGGCGGCGTCCATGAGCCCGACCAGCCCCGTCAGCTCCCGCCATGGCCATGGTAACAGCAACGGCGCCAATAAGCGCAAGAGGAGCAGCATGGCTGGGCTGGAGAGCAGTCCTGGTAGTAATCTCGACGACCATGATGCTGATCACGAGAAGAAGCGCCAGCCCGGCGTGAAGCGGGCCTGTAACGAATGTCGTCAGCAAAAGGTGAGTCTATCGCCAACCACCACAGCGCATCCCCCCCAGAAGCTGACCAGATGACTCAATCGCAATAGTTACGCTGCGATGTCGTGCAGGAACCCTTCCAAAGTTGTTCCAGGTGTAACCGCCTCAAGCTCGATTGTAAGATCGAGTCCAACTTCAAGCGCATCGGCAAACGCTCCAAGCACGCTGAGATGGAGAAGGAGATTGATCGCCTCCGCCGCAACATCGCCCGCGCAAAGTCTCAAGGCTTTGCCCCTGACGACGACGACGATGTCAACTCTCCCATCGCGCCGAGCAATCCGACATACACCCACACCCACACCCGGAACCCGTCTCTGATGGGCTCTGACGAGGCTGTATCATCTCTGCTACACCTCAAGCGGGGAGGCAACTACAACGTGCCTCGATATACTCACGAGCTGGAGAATGTTCAATTGACTGAAGAGAACGTCAACAATCTCTTTAACGAATTCTTCGCCTTCTACCACCCTTTCCTGCCCTTCCTCAATCCACAGCAGGCCCCCGACCTCTACTATCAGCAACACCCGCTGCTCTTCTGGTCCATCGTCTCGGTTGCAGCCCGACGCTTCAGTCCGCCAAACGTGCCCAACCTGCTCAACAATCTCTCGGGACCCCTCACACGATTCCTGTGGTCGACGATTGGGGAGGTACCAAGCAACTACTATGTGGTCAAGGGCATGTGCCTGTTGTGCACCTGGCCACTGCCAACAAGTACGACGTCGTCCGACCCAACACACATCCTGTGCGGTGTCATGATGAAGACGGCGACCGGGATAGGACTTCACCGGCCCAACCACATTCAAGACTTTTCCAGAGTGTCGGTGGAGTTGAATAAGGAGCAACTAAGCGACCGTGTGACAACATGGGCCGTCTGCAACATCGTTGCGCAGTCGGTCGGAACTGGATACGGCCAACCAGCATCGACACTCTACGACTGGACCTTGGCGCTGAGGCCGGGAGACGACAGTGCCTTCCAACTCTCACGGGAGCTCGAAGCCAGACTGCAGATTGAGAGGTTCTGCGACAAGGTCTCCAAGGAGATGTATAGCAACGCAAGCGATCCGCGGGGGGTTGCCGGTGATGAGCATCGTGCTATGCTCATGCGCGTCTATCGCCGGGACTATGCAGAGTTGCACGCCTCGATCCTGTCCCAGGAGCTGGGGCCCATCATCAACCTGCATCTGAGGGCTGGAGCTCTCCACATGCGTCTGGCGGGCTTCTTCGATTCTAGCAAGACACCGGGCTACATGGACGATCTGATGGGTCTCTGGCGAGCCACAACCAGCTTCCTCGACGATGTCTTGGAGATGGACAAGGTGACGAGCCCTAGAGAGACGATGGGGGGTACGATTCTTCTTCACTGCAGTAACTACATTGGACAAATGATGGTTGCGGCGGGTTTTGCGCTTCTCAAGCTCATGAGGTCGTTCTTTGCAAAGACTATTGATTTCCAGCGCGGACGAACCCTGTTCCACCAGACGATCCGAGCAATCCGAGCGACCAGCGTGGTCAACAACGATCTGCAATGGCGGCTGGCAGAGCTGATGGTGCAGATGTGGAACGGAGCTCGACTAGACGCCAACCAGCAGTCGTTCAACAGCAACGACGACTCACCGATCCAGATGGACGACAGCCTCCAGCTCAAGGTGCGATGCCGGCACAGCATGAGCCTGGTGTTTGACTCTGTCTGGCGGTGGAGGGAAGACTTTCAGGCATTGGGGCGAGGTACTATCGATGGTAGGTGGATGATTTCCCCGTCCTGTCCTGTCCTGTCTCGTTTTGTTATGAGTGAAAAAGAGAAACATGTCGTTATTTGTCTTGTGCAAGCAATCACTGCCGCAAGATGCTGACACGGACAGTAGCAGCCAAGCAACCGACAAATCCAGATTCGGCTAATGAGTCTTCAGCATCTTCAACACACATGGACAGCACCTTGGTACCGTCGCACACGCTCCCCCCCTCGAGCCTGCTCAACACCAACGGGTCCCTGACTCCCGGGGCGACTGGGGCTGGGCTGTCTGCGGCGTCATCGGCCCAGAACAGCATGATGGGCCTGGCGTACGACAACACCAACTACGACTTCTTCGACCCCCAGCACTGGATGCTGGATGGTCTCCTTGACTTTAACTACTCGTTCGTCCCTCCCCTGGAAGGCGCATAGGGGCCCGATTCCAAGGGAGTCTAGGCCTTGCCAGTATTGAGATGATCTGAACAGCATCAAGACGAAGCTGAGCCCTGAGGGACCCTTTTCTCGTTTGGTTTCATGTACTTTTTTCCTCTGTTCTTTTTTTTTCTTCGTTCGTGACTTGGTGAGACTGTTCAATTCAGCGAGGGACTCATCATCAGCTCCCCCCATGTCAAGGTTGTTGTTGCTTTCTATCGGAAATGGGTGGAAGGTTTTGTCAGGTGACATGCGAGTCATCATCGGATGGGATGGGAGAGATATCAAGAGAGGAGGAAGAAAGAAAAAGGGCAAAAGACTACAGTCCACGTGTGTATGCAGCATGACGGAATGCGAAAATGTTTAATTATGGTCGAGCTGAACTGGGGCATCGTGTCATGTTGATCGTGTTTCATAAGCCTCTTTTTTTTCAAGCCTCATATCATGATCCATCCAAGGTATAGATAGCATCGTGGGGACTTGTTGCGTGCACACGCACGAGGGAAGGATTTTGAGGCTTGGGTTGCCGCAGCATCCCCATCACGGAATCTCTCTCTTTTTTTCTAAAATGAGAAAGGGGGGGAAGAGCAAGGGGGAGGGCCCTCCATCTACTCTATCTCTATCTCGCTCTTTCCACAGCCTCGGGTCTGAACACGAAGTCATAGGGCGAGACTCTGTGTCTTCGAGATGACGCAGGGAAACGGAGAATATACGCCCCCCCCCCCTTGCTTGCTCCCCCATCAAACGGAGACGCGGGGATAAGTCGTCGGCCGACGGATTAGACCAGGTTATAGACATGGATGGGCTTTTCCCGTAGGCAGGGGAGCACGCACCCGCTACAAGGTTCTGGTGAAATGGAAAACCGTCTAGAGATGTAGAGAAGCACAGCCCAACGAGGGGCAAGATGATGAATGTTTCACACATATTTCCTCTCGTCCTTCCGCCTCGTGTCTTTTTTTACCATCTTCAGCTCTAGGGCCAACGGTTTCTGTGATACAGGTACAGTAGCCAAGGGAAAGAGAAGGAGAAGGATCAGTGGCATGTCATGTTAGTGTAGTATTCCGCAACCCGGAGCCCCGGTCACGGGCGCCCGCTGGATGCAGTTCCAAACGGTCGTCGCATCCATCACCATTGTCGACCTACCGTCTTTTCTCTCTCTCAGTCAGTGACATTGTATAATACTCCCCTCTCTGCTATACGGAGGAATGGAATGGTGTTTTTTTTTTTTTTGTTCTTTTCAGCTGACAAGCTTGGGCTGAACCATTGGCTGGGCTTTGGAAAAAGGAGCAAGGGGAGTTGCGCCACAGCCGCTGTTCAAGGAGAACATGATATGACGCCCCGGCTTCTGGAAGGATTTCTGGATCCCGGTAGACGACATTGCCTTGTGTCCCCCTGGCTAAGATATGCGAGGGGGGGGGGGGGAATAGAGGGATAGACGTTAGTGGCTTGATGTGAGGAATGTGATAGAGGGCTGTAGTCGAACGCCTAAATACGAGGCTGGTTACCTTTCAGCTGAAAGAGAAAAAGAGAACAAAGAATAAGAATAATAGAGAGGCAAACATGAAAGAGGGATTTTTCCTTCTTTGTTCAGGAGATTCGGAGAGGGCCGTGCCGAGGGTACAATTGTTGTCTCCTTTGGCCCCAACATGACATTGAATTCAACCTCGCCCACATAGAAAGATATATGGGGACTCGGTAGATGTCGCAGGCAAAAGAAAAAAAATGCCCTGCCGTAGATATCACATG